>OZ018391.1:60220158-60306205 GCA_963969525.1 Ontholestes murinus | reverse complement strand
ACAAGATAGTTTCCAAACTGATAAGAAGGAAATCAAATAAGCTAATATCTAAACACCTATATGCAGGAACACATAACGCCGACCAAACATCAAAATACTGTGCAATCAAATATGCAGGCTATACAAGCAACAAGATTAGTAAAAAGTTAAAAAAACACCAAATTATCGCAATCCAAGTCAACAAACAAAATCTAGGAAACTTACTAATCAACAATAAACTGGACAAACAAGACCCACTACTTAAAAGCGGTGTATACCAATTAGACTGTCAAAATTGTGCTTCCATATATATAGGCCAGACTGGAAGAACTTTTAAAAAAACGGATTACAAGAACACAAACATTCCATCTTACATAATAATCTACAAACAGGGATCGCCCAACACTGTATCACAAACAACCACCAACCGGGAAAAATAAAACCGATACACATCCAAGAAAAAGGACTTAAACTAACCTATTAGAGGGATTAGAAATTAAACGCGCAATTAAAGAGGGCAAAACAGTCGTAAACAACCACCATGAAGTCACAGCGGGGGGACACCTAATGATGTAATTTTTGTATATATATATTGTAATGTTACACCTTCTACTTTAGTATTAAGTTTGTACTCCCTTTGATAATGAGTGTAAAACTCGAAACACGTGTCAGGAAACTGCCAATAAAAACATGGAACGCAACAAGTGTCATAATTTTAATAACCCTGTGTATACTATTTTTGTTATCTATTAACGACCTAAAATCATACGTTAAACATTGTAGATTTTTATTATTTGCAGATGATCTTAAAATATTTCGTGAGATACATACGGATTCTGATGTTGCTGATTTACAGGATGATCTGAACAACTTTTATAAGTGGTGTTCGGACAACGATCTCTATTTTAATTACAACAAGTGTATGTCAATATCTTTTAGTAGGGGTCGTATTATTAATAATACTTACGAAATTTGCTCTAAAGCTTTACAGACCTTGGGATTTATAAATAGATTCGCTAGGAATTTTTCAATTAATACCCAGAAATTATTATTTACCTCCTTAGTAAGACCTCAACTTAAGTATGCGTCTTGCATTTGGTCACCATACTACAATAATAAAATTTGTCAAATTGAACGTGTTCAAAACAAGTTTCTTTTGGCCATTTCTTATAGATAGGGTATTAATAGAACATAGTAAAGTCGCAGTAATATGTTGTCTTTGCTTAAATTTTCTACCTTGCGCGACAGGCGCATTCACGCTGATTTATTCATTGTTTACAAGGTAGTGAATGGTTTAATTAATTGTTGCGAGCTACTGGAATATTTTAACTTTATTATACCCTTCAGGACAAGAAGCGTTAATATGTTCAGAGAATCTTTTCACAGGTCTAATTATTCAAGGAAATAATCCATTAAGTCGTATGATTCGTTTAACAAATGCAGTATGTAGGTCACGCAATTTTATATTATACGGTTCCTATAATAAATTTAAAAAACATTTAAATTACATCGATTTTTCAGTTAATGATAATGTTTTATTTTGATTTACTTTTATTATAATAGCATTGTATTCATTTAGATTTCACTTTTATTGATTAATTATTTACTTTTGTTTTATAGGGTTCTTGTTATTTTGTTTTAATTGCTTATTTCTAATTTTCTTTAGTTTGGTATTATAGCGTTGTATATATTTATTTTATTAATGGAGATTATTTTTATTTGTTTATTGTTTTATATAGTTTTATTTATTACATATCTATTGTTAATTAGCTTATATCTTTACCATTTTGTTGTATATTTTTGTAAAAAGGATTTTGTCCGTAAATAAAGTTATTATATATATATATATATATATATATATATATATATATATATATATACATCTTTATTGACAAACATGTATAATCAAATTTAACATTTAAATAATAAATAATTGATGAAGCGTTAGTATGTTAATTTGTCAAAAGGTTATCGACCAGAGGTATTTCTGCCTAGTTATTATTATTATATCGCTGTAAAATTAATTGTAATTGTAAATATGAACCTATTTAAGATCTTTTCACAATATGAATTATTAACCATCCATTTGACTCTTTGCCTTATATTAGAACATAAAACTATGGTTAGTGATTTCTGTTCCTGAAATATTACTCCTTTTGTGTTCGTTGCACGACAACGTAATATCTTAGTAGTTTGATTTATTTCAGCGCTTTGTTAGACATTTTGAAAAGGCCTCTTCGCCATAAACTCTCCAAAATAAATTACACATTTGATTTGACGTTTTACGTCCTCGGCAGCGGTGATTTATTAAAAGTGCCGGCGCGGAAACGGAATTTGATGAACTTTCATTTAATGAAATCAAAGTTCAAAGACAGTGCCACTTAAACATTCGCCGATTTCCCACTCTCCACCGCCAGGGGGGCAATTTCGGCAATGATGGGATTTTCGGCCCGCCGCCCCCCAACGAAAAGCGCACACGGTCTATTTGGTTGACTCCGTCAGTAGGACGCGGACCGTCAAACGCTTTGCTTGTTTTTCTTCTTCGGGAAAGCGCGCTTTCCCATGTTTACAACTTCGGGAAAATCACCGGAAAAGTTCGAGTAAGCACGAGCGCACCGCAGAAGCTGTGGCGGGATGTTTCCCTCTCGCAGTGCCGTTTCCGCTGGTCGCCGGGGGTGACGCACAACCCACTCACACCCCGTACACATAAAACATACGAAACCCCCAGTGCTCGTAAATATGACTGAAGGTTAGTTTTGTTGTCAAATGCATGTTTGTCTGTGTTTCCAGTCAATACATGTTTGTGTCGAATTTACCATGAATTATTAACTATGATGAAAACAAAAAAAAACAACACACAAACGCACAAGGTAATTAAGGGGAAAGTGATGGCGAGTTGCGGAGAGAACCCTTTCCAAAATTTTTTAATAAAACATGTTTAAACTGACTGTGTTCCCCGTGTAAACGAAAAGTTAATTTTTGAAGATGTTTAATGAAATTACGTAAATATGGGTCAAGGTAATTATCATATTTTAATTACATTATTATAACATATAATTTAGTTTAATATTTGCTTCATACTCATGTACATGATCCTGTATTAAATTATAAGTTCACCAGTTTCAAACTTGAATGGAACTGTAAATTATGAAAGTTGATTTTAATCTAGTGTGTTGCACATAATATATATATTCTTATGATTTGATGAAATAATTGTTTATATATACACAAAATACTCTACCTAAATAATAATTTAATTAAATAAATTATTGTTATTTAATAATCTACTCAATCTAAAAAAACTGAACAAAAATAATAAATATAAATGTTTAAGTCAGTTAATAATTGTCTTCATTTTTTATTTATTTTATTAATTATACCCATTACTTGCCAGATAAGTTTAATTGAATCGATTTATACCTTTTTAGTAGTTTACGCTTACAAAGTTTTAATCCTCTTGTCGTTTATTTTTGCCTGTCCTTTCCGTGCATTACTTTATTCTGTGTAATGCGTGTTCATTTTAAGTTACCTTAAATAAATCAATATAATAAATTTCTTATAACCAACCCAATAAGATAAACTAATTTACATAAAATACTATCTATTAAATTAATTAATTAATCTTATCGAGTTTATCTTGTGCTAATCCAGCAATTAGGATAGTAAATAGATATGAAAAATATATTTAATATACGTACCAATAGCATGCTAGTATAAAACTGTAAAAACTATGGAAAAAAAACACAATTTTTTGAAAACCAAAAAGTTATTCAGAATTTTATTCATTCAAAGTGAATATGGATTTTTGTATATTTAAGTTGTGTCATTACATTATTGTTTAATCTGACGTCGTTAAAATGAAAATTTAAAAAATTGCAGAAATTACTACTTTTTGTTCATATTAAAATTTCTTTATGCAAGAATTCCTAAGCAAATATATAATAAAAAATTCTTGGTGGCGTTTACATTTCCTCTTTCTCACATTCAAGTTGTAGTTGATGGTTAACAAAAATGTACAAACATTCTAAAAAGAGAGGGGGCTAAGAGAAAAATTCTGAAATTACTTTAATTAAAGTTAGAATTTCTTCAGAGGTCGAGTGAATTAAAAAAAATGAGATTCTGATATAAAACTGGAGAATCCTATTCAAAATCTAGGGCCTCTAGGAGATAATTCTAAATTTAATTAACGTTATAATTTTTTAAAGTCGACTGACGAATTTCTTAGGAGAATTTGAAAAAGATAAAAAAGCAAATTTTGTTTTTCAAAGGATATCCAATTTATTAACTTTCCTAACCCTTTTATTAAATAATACGCTTTTAGATTCAGCATTTTTTTAATGTATTTTGTTTATTTATCCCCGAAAAGGGATTATATATTAATAAATTTTAATAAAAATAGGTAGGAAATATTAAAGAACTATATATAATTTTATGTTTTTAAACGCTGGATATATCGTTCAACAGGTAATAACCCTTAGAATTATGAAATATTTAATCATATTATTTAATAAATATTTTTTATTATAAATTAAGTGCAATAGATAATAATAATTTTTAACTTAAAATGCAAGCAATCAATTTGTCCTGTATTGTTTTCTAAATTTTCAATATATTTTAATTAGACTTCCTAATCGGTAGGAAATAAAACAGTTTCGTTGAGAATTTTCACAGGTTTTTTTTTTCTAATATCGAACACTGCGACAATGATTTCGCAATATAGTAGCTTCATGAGGAAGATGATTAATTATGAAAAATTTCTACGTATTATAATATTTCATCAAGTAACAGCCTAATCAATCCAATATTTCGTAATCATTTAGAGTTTTGAGACTAAATATGAATTTATGTCAGGTTACTAAGAATAATTTAACAAGGTCACCGATTTTTTTATCAAAGAAATTAAAATTAAAATTATATTCACTTTACCATTTAGAAATTATAATTATTTAATTTGCTCATAAAAGAGCATAAAATATTTTAACGTGAGTCATATTCTCTCCCTTGTCGTATATATGATTAAACTTCTTTTTGTAGAGATTTTAATCTTATAACGAAAATCTGTGATATATATGTTTAGGTCCAATTCTTTTACTATCTTAATGGTCAATATATAGTGATTTGTTTTTTATATTCATACTGCATATGTATTATTATTGTATTGTTATTCATGTTGTCTTGTAATTTGAATTTAATTTCTTAGATTAACAATAAGTCACAAAGCTTTGTTTAAAATGTATTTAAAATAAATATCAACTGCTAATAACAGTTTCGTTTATTGGGGTATTAATAGCAGTCGCAAGTAGTTAAGGATAACTTAAAGCACGTTTAATTGAAACCATAAGGGCGTCTGATAAAATTTTTACTATTTATCTTATTTATATTATATTAATTGATATGTTTCTTCATTACCATAAAATAATATATATTAATTGAAACCGAATATTCGCAATACCGCTAAAATTTCTTGATATTATGGTGGATGCGCCGGGATAGGCTTGCAGAGAATTGATCGCATATATTAGTCCATATATCAAACAGCATTATTTCATTATTTGATAGTGTTCTCATCTTATTTTATCCACAATCTTGTATTACTTTGATCTATATACAGATAACTGCAGATCCATCATTTTAATTCAAGTTATAATAAATAGGGTGGTAACGTTCTATTCTAGAGCCATTAACATTTTTGTTTTAATTTTTGGTACAGTTTACTTACAGATGATAGATAGTATGTTTACAAACGAGATAAGTATGTCTGATATGCTACACGAATTATGCAGGAAGATAGAAGTTAAGTGTTTACAAATGATTACACAGTTTTTTTTAAATTAATTATGCATAATTATCTACTCGTTGGAAACTGTTAAAATTAATTATTAAGACTGTCCAAGTATTGTTTGTTTTGATGTATTTATATTTCATGTTATTAACGAAACTATTTATCGGATTTATTGGATTTATGAGTTAGTCGGAGGGAGCGACTTAAAAGAGTTTTTGCTACAGAACAATGAGAAGCGGCATTTAGATATCTATTTATATGAGTTGCTTTTATACAGGATATTTCTGTGACTCTGGGAATAAAATCTACCACATATACTAGAGCGAAAATCGTAAAAAAACTATTATAAAAGTCTTCAAATAACCAAGATGCAGGCCATCAAATTTATGAAATTTCAACACATTTTTCTAAATATTTTCAATACCGTTCGTGGTAGATTGCTAAAATTTGGTACAGCCGAAACTAACATCAAGTAAATTTCTTAGGCAATTTGTCACTTCGATCGGACCGCAGGAACTATGTTATACAGGGTGTTCTTAATATTTGTTTGCTCAGAACTTTTTGGTTTGCTCGTAAATCTATATTTATTATTCCACATTTTGATAGAAAATTTATTTTAGTAACTTTTATCACTCTTTGAAAATTTTGATAACAATAGCCGTTTTTGAGTTAAAAGTGTTAGTCTCTGACTTCAATCGTAACAAGTAATAAACGAAAAATCCTCGAACAAATCTAAGTGGGCCATGACAATTGAAAAACGAATTGAGCTGTCAACTTGTGTATGTCATTCAAACAAAAAGTTTAATTTTTCGTTAGTTAAATTTTTGTTAGCTTACTTAGTGATAGTGACAGTGGCAGTGATAAAACTAGAAATTATATTGTCAACAGTAATTGCACAAGTGCATTGAAAATTATCGGTAACAAGTTTGCACGAATTTGACAAAGTCGTATTGCTTGGCAACAGGCCCGAGCCTGAAGGCCAACAAGCTGTTCATTTTTTGTTGATACTCTGTCTTCTTTAGGATAACTGTGGCGCTTCCTTTGTCCGCCGGTAAGATTATTATGTGTTTGTTTTGTTTTAAATTTTTCAGCGCCGCATATTAATTTTGTGATAAGTTGACTTTCGGTTGTATTGAAAATCTAAGTACATGGGCCACTTCTTGTCGAATAATTTTGGAACTGTCGGTTTTCTGGAGACTAGATTCGATATTGCATATAATCTTCTACAGTAATCGTGCGAGGAGTAAAAGACATGATAGAACGTCGATGAAAGCTTTGTCTGGAGGTTGATCGGAAATTTTGAGGTTTTTGCCAGTGTTATCTGTTGTGTTGGTGTGTTGTTGTTCTTATTTGTCATCTTCAGGAGTTTTAAAAACTAACTGGCAGTACGGTCGTTGTTTGCGGTATTTATGTGGTTTCTTCTCTTGCTCGGTTTCTTGTTATCTGGGAATTACTGCGCTTAGAAGGCGTGCTGAGTGATGCTGAGTTAACCCTTATTCCTTTCGCTCCAAACGACGGTTATATCCATCATTCACATGAAAACTCGCGAAGCCGAACGACGAATATATCCGACATTCATATGGAAATGAAGGCGGGATATATATATCGAATAAAAATAAAAATTCAAGAATTAAACACTGAAGATTGGAAATTCAAAACTAAAGAATAAAGTCTAAAAATTAACTATCTTGCTCCTTTCTTTACTAAAAAAATAAATAAAAATAGTAAAGATTCATGAAGGAAACAAATAAAAAGAAATAAAGTCAACATTTAAGTGTCAAAAATTCTAAAAAAAATAAAGATTCAAAAAGCAAAACGTTAACGATCAAAAATCAAGATTTAAGACTAAAAACTTGAGGTCAAAGACTAAAATTCTAAAACTAAAGTTTTGAAACTACACTCAAGAATAAAAACTCAAGAGTTAAACATGGAAAATTAAGGACTCAAAACTAAAGACTAAAGTAAAATTATCTATTTTATATCTTGTTTTTAATATTGAAAAAAAGTAAAGCTTCATGAAGAAACAAATAAAAAAGGAATACCACTTGAGTATGACGATTGAAGATCAAGACTAAAGATTGACGAGTAAAAATTTAAATCTGGAATTTTAAAATTTAATAAAGAAGAGTAAGGATTCAAAATCTAAAAACTAAAGGCTAAGAACTCACGAGTATAGAATAAAGATTTAAGACTAAACATTAAGAACTGAAGAATTAAGATAAAAGAATAAGGACTTATGCCCAAATCAGCAATTTTGTTTCTTTCTACTAAATTTTAAATATTACTTAGAATAAATTTAAGCTAATAAAAGTAAAGATTTAAGAATTAAAATCAAAGAGAAAAAATGTAACACTCAGAAATCAAACCTTTAAAGATTAAACACGGAAGATGCAAATGCATAAAAATAAAAGGTTAAAAAAACATTATATAGAAGACTGAAGATTTAAAACGTAGAGAAATAGTTATTGTTGGTTTCCAGTTAGGTGGTAATCCCTTTTGTTAAAATTAAGTGGATTTTCTCTATCTCTATAGCTTACATCATAACCCTTTCTTTATAATTAGGGCAATTATCTTTGTATTATTGAAATCGATTCTGTGATCTGTGGCTGCAATATATTGAAATATCGAGAAATTTGTGTCGTTGTTTTTTTTACTGTTAGCTTATGTTCCTGTGCTAATTTTGTGGTTTGGTTGGCCGATGGGGTGTGGTCTGTGGGATTTAGAAGTAATATTTTTGTTTTCTTCTGATTTATATACTATCTTGATATTAAATTTTCTGAATAGATTAACTATTTTATCTATTGTTTCTTTTACGTACGGTAACTTTACGTGTGATTTTAAAAAAAATAATTTTCAATTTGGGTTTAGATCAAATTCTTCTACTGGTGATGATATTTATAATCTAACATAATTTATTATTGATGCCTTTGAGAACAACAATTATTCCTCCAGTATTATCTTCGATTTGCCAGAGGCATTTGACTGCATGTTACATAATATAATACTAGATAAATTACAAAATTACAGACTTACAATTGAATCTATAAAACCAATCCAGTCTTATTTAACTAATGGTTATCTATAATCATTATCATTATTCACTATCATTTTCTCAGCCTGAATTAATGACAATGGTGTTTCGCAGGGATCTGTCCTCGGACCCTTCGTATTCCTAATTTTTATTAATGACATTGTGACTTGTGATAACTCAGCACACTGTACTCTTTATGCAGATGATACTACTTATAGTCTAAGTAATAATAACCTACAAATATGAATGCAGTCAATAGAAGAATCTAAAATTTACATTGATCATTGGTTCTCTGCAAATTTCTTTACATTTAATAAAAAACAAAACTGCTTTGAAGTATTTTTCCTTAAAAAACTTACATTCAATTAATAAATTAAAGGCAGTAAAACTCCTTGGTGTTACTCTACATACTGGCTTACTTGGTTTGAACAAATCAGTTGGTTGTATCTAAATATGTCCAATAATATATTTTTGATGAAAATCCTTGTCAAATGTTATTCAATTAATACTGTATTAACTTCTTATTATGAATTAATTGCGTCACATACTAACTTTACTATCACATCTTGGGGACAGTCATTATATATTATTTGTGTGTTTAAATTTCAACCAAGATGTGTGAGAATAATGTTCAAACTAGATTACCAATCTAATAATATCAAGAAGTATTTAAAAAAGTACAAAGTATTGTCTGCTACATGATAGGTACATATTAAAGTGTATTCTTTTTGTGAAAAAGAATATTAAAAATTATTCAACATTTGACCGCATTTATTACACTAGATAAGTAGATAATGTATCTCTTAATAAAACACCTAACTAACGCACTTACTATGTTTTAACCAGTAATACATAGTAAGTGAGTTAGTTAAGCGTTTATTATGAATTACCACGTAGTAATGGTCACCACAATCCTTATGATTGTATCTCTTCAGTATACGAGGTTTTACATTGCTAAAATCGTGCGCATAAAATAAATTCAAAAATGATTTTGTATAAAAAAAACTTATTATAGTATTGACGACTTCCTTAGAGATTTGTTTAGTTTTCGTAAATACCTTCTTTGAGTTATTTATGTGTGTTTAAGTTATTTTATTTATTTTGGACGTGTGTATATTTCTTTATTTCCATCAACAAATTATTATTATTATAATTATTATTGTGCTGACAATCTGCCTCAGATTATATTCATCTTCATGGATTTTAGGAAAGCCGTATATTTTGGGACAACTAGATGATTTTTCCCTTGGTATTGTGGCTTTATTTAGCATCGTCTGGGAGATTTTATTTCTGGATTTTGGTTTTGTTAAATTATTTCTTTTTGTAGGCCGGATCTTCTAATAATATTGCCTTTGTCCGCTGGTATGACTAATATTGATACATCTGCTTTTAAGTCTTTTAGGGTTTGAGTTTTTTCCTTCGTGATATTAGATCCTGGTGGTTTCGCCTTTCGTATAATTGATGCCACTTGTCGAATGATATCTGCGTTGTTGTGATATAGGTGTCCGGTTGATGATATCATACTCTGCAGATGATTTTCTCTGTTGAAATGTGAGATGGAGTTAAGGCGAAGTTGAAATCTAGTAATTTATTTGTGACGTGATCTATTAGTTGGATTACATAGGCCAACAAAAAATTCCTACCCATGGGAATACCAATGACACAAACAAATTAAAAATCATCATTTATCCAAGCATCAAGTCTGCAATTAGGCCAGTGTCACATGATCCAGACGTCCCAATACCTGAGAAACTAACCAATTTAGAAGATGTTACAAGCAGTTCTGAACCTGAAGTTGATGAAAACAAATTTAGCGATGCCATCAAGCGTTTCTAAGTTATTTTCCAAGACCTAACTTAACGACTTATTTAATGCTAGAAGACGTTAAAATCTCGTATTTAAAAAAAACGCGAGTCTGAGAATTCAGGCTATTTTGAAAATGTGGTTGTCTAGTTTATTGCACCGACATTTCAAGTCTGATACACAAATTTGGTGGCACATTCAATACCGATGATTTGAGGCTTTTTATTGATTCTTCCAAAAGAAGCCTTAAAGCTGTTTTCTTGCACAATGGAAATGTTTTTTCATTGGAACCAGTTGCCCATTCTGTGCAACGACGGAAAGCTACAAAAACCTTAAAGTACTGATTGTAAAAATCAAATACAATGACCATACTTGGAAAATTTTTGGGGATGTGAAAATTGTGGAACTTCTACTAAAACAGAAGTCAGAGTATACGAAGTACCCATATTTTTGTGTGTGAGTGGGATAGTCGAAGTAGACATCAACATTTGAAGAAAAAGGACTAGATAAGAAGAGATAATTTGACTCCCGGATTAAAAAAATGTTCTGCACTAAAGTCCCGTGATCTATAAAAATTTTGTTACCTTCAATGCATCCCAAACTAGGATATATGAAACAATACGTTTTAAATAAAGATGGAGACTATTTCAAATACCTTCGTGGAAAAATTCCCGTTATCTCACATGAAAAATTAAACGAAGCAATTTTTGTCGTTCCTCAAATAAGAAGATTAACGAAAGATCAAGAATTTGTTAATGCAATGACTGAAAATGTGAGATGTATGGATATAATTTGTTAATGTTATTGAAGGTTTTTTGGGAAACAACAAGGATCCTAACTACAAGGATATCGTAAAAAACATTCTACAGAAATTTATAGTATTGGGATACAATATAAGCATGAAAGTTAACTTTTTACACTCGCATCTTAATTACTTCCCCTAAAATGTTGGTGATTTGAGTGACGAGCAGGGTGAGAGATTCTACCAAGACATGAAAGAAATAGAACGCATCAAGGTGCGTGGAATGTTTCAATTATGGCTGGTTACTGCAGGTCACTAAATAGGGAAAATCTCGCCCTGGAATACAGAAGAAAATCTAGTAAACGAAGTTTTCCATCAAAGAGGGAGAGATCTTCTGTAAAGAAAAGATATTAAAGATTGTTTAAGACTATTTGCAATTTTGTTTACTATTTGTAATCAATAAGACTAGTGTTTATTGTGACCAAATTTTTTATTAATATAATTTCAACATTGATAAAAAACCTTACGTTGAAAGATTATACAAAATTAGATGTCAGATCAACTTTCAAAAAGTCAAAATTTATTGGCCTGTGTTATTATTATGTGACTGTTATAAATTGAAATATAATGTAAAAGAAGATAAAAATTCTTCAATATTATAACATATGGCAACCAAAGATCATAGAATCGGTTTCGAAAAATTTCGACAATATAAAGATAATTGTCCCCATTAAAGAATGGATTATCAAAGAAGACATGTAGATGTAAAAAAAGGTATGACGGCACTAGATTACCATCAACCTGGAAGCCAAGAATAACCCGATAAAGATCCCCAGCACGCCTACTAATGGCATTGATTTCCAGATTAAGCTCAAAGTTTCTGAATTTTCTAACAAAACTATCTATTTAAATTTTATACAACAATCAATAAAAATTTTAAAGGAAACAATTGCAAAGAATAATTAAATGACTAATTTATGATTAGGCTTTTTGCGTAAATTGTAGGGCTTTGGAAAAAAGTTGGTTACATTTCAAAATAACCACGTTTTGATATGCCATATACTATTAATTGTCAATTGTCAACAAAATTCCCAAATTTCCTTAGATTTGTACAAAGTTTGTGCACAGTATTCTCCTGTGGATGCCTATTTAGATGACCAACCTGGATATAACTCCTTAGTTCCTGGCTGCTCTGAAAAGTTCGGTTGTAATTTTTGAGAACAATGTTTATCTTTTTTTACCGAAGACTTTCCCTTGTAGAATAGATTTTAGAAGGCGGTATTCGGTCTCGTTTCTCATAATGTGTTCAATGTATTTTAGTTTTCTTCTCCTGATGATTTTCATTACTACAAAGTACTTCTTCATTCATACCATCACTGCATTGTTGGTCACTCTGTCTACCCAAGATATTCTCAATGTTCTCTAGAATATCCACAGTATAGTTCTGTCATATTTCTAGATTATCGTTGTAAACTGTAAAGCAAAGTCTTCAACAAACCTCATGTATAATATATATAACAATTGTATAAGGTTGTAAGATATCGTATTTGAAAACAAATTAAGGATTAATCTAAATAAAAGTTTGAATGTGGGCTTGTTTAACCTCTCAAAAATCTTAAATGCTATTTATCGATTTTGCTCGTTCATCTGTGAATATCGCCAAGAAAAAAATTAAGGATTATATACGACTAAATAAATTGAATACATGACGTTTAAAATATTTTTTAATTTCTTAAATATTATATAAAGTTTTTTTACAATTAGCAAGAGTAAATTCATTTAAAAAGCAGAGGTTTAATTTTTGGATAATATTCGGAAACATTATTTATATTTATATTTTAGTGAAATACAAAAAATATATATATCTTGTGAATCATGACAGCTCTGGTGTCATTATTTTTTTGTTCGAATAAAATAATTAAGAATATAATTAAAATAATCTATTATCAACAAATCATGTAATAAAATCATTTAATATGGTTTCATGGTTGTAATTTTCATACATAGATTATAATTAAAGATAATTAGGAAGAAAAAATAATTATTTATCAGAGAGGTTGTATCAGAATCGCTTTTGTTGAAGCTTCTTTTTTAAGATTATTTTTATAGGAGCTTCGGTCGGAGCGCTTTTGTGTTAAACGCACTTATCTGGGTTCACCCGAGAGAATCAATTGTTTCATTCACTTGTACTATTTCCCTCATTATAAACAATATTTCATCTACACAAATAACTATGAACAATTGATTGAAAACGACTATTTCATATGTATTGACATAGCCCACATATATTTCCGTTTGTCATATTGTTTACAAAAATTTCAATAAAGCATTCGAGGGCGAAAGATCAAAGGTAACATTCGTCAATATGACGTTGTGTTATATGGCGGGGACCTTTTTGTTTCCGCCGAGAACTAAAATGTATTGAACAGCAAATACAAGCAAATGTTTTAATATTTACACAAAACTTCCGCAGTCTCTGGAGATAATTGGAAAAGCTCGATGACGAATGGAGTACTTAAAAGCTTTTAAAATTTTTCTCATTTTCGGTGGGCCGTTCTCTCCTTTCGCCGAAAGCTTTTAGAATAATTGCTTTAATTCTAACCACGCCCACATAAACAATGTAAAACGCTGTAGGTATAAGAATAAGGTTTTATTTAATATTCTTCCATATTCAGTTTTAAATTTCATTTCTTTTACGCTTTATGTTTTGTATTATTTTTGTTTATGAAATATTAACACAGCAATAAAAAAGGAAAAACTTACTAAAAAAATAAACAATTCATTTATAAAATAAAATAGAGTAACAGAAAATTAAAATATATTAAACATTTACTAACATGTGAAGAGGAAGTATCCAAAATCAAAATGTAAGAGTAATAAAGGTAAAATAGTTTATGTAGGTAATTTGAAAAAAAAAAAATAGAATTAGAGTTTACATTATTATTACTGTATTAAATATAAAATCATTTAAAAATATAAGAAGGAACTGCAAAAGAAAAAGTATAAATGTGTATGTCGTTAAACATATTTTTCTACATTAATTAGAGGTTAATTAAATACTTGGGAACAACACCAAGAGTTTAATTAACCTCTAATTAACATAAAAATGTTTCAACACAGGTTAAGTGAGAATTTAATTCATCGTACATTTTTCTACACCCGTCTACATTATAGATTAATAAATAATTAAAGATTAATAAAATAATTATATACCATAATAAATATTCAATTATGAACCACTACGAAACAATTTTACAATATATATTTTATATTTAAAAGTCAGGACATTGACAGTTGTTGCAATAACGAAAACATAAAACTCATTGTCATACTCCTGATTTAGACTAGCCATTTCACGTCATTCCATTAAAATATTGTTTGCATTTACTTTGTGTATCTAGCCATGTACATATTTTCTCGTGCTTTCCAATCAAATGAATAAAACTTTGTTTGAGTAGTTTATGTACAAACACATGCAAAATCAATATTAAATAATAGTAATAATATTTACAATAAATGTGTCACTTCATCAATCATCTAAATTAATGCTTGTTGTTTTTTTTAAATAATCATACAAGTTCTTTGTAGATTGACAAATTACACAATTATCAGTAAACAAATGTATCGATGTCCATAATTATGGGATTATACCTAATGCTTACATTTACGTTGAATTAATTTATTTAATGGCGCTTAAATTATAAACTATGAACTGTCTATTTATTGATTCATTGACAAACAGTAAGAAAAATTAACCATACAAATCACATGATGATAAAATTATGATCTATTGGGATAACTTGGTTTCACTTATAATAAATAAATTTTATTGTAATCTAAATTCGATAAATTACTAAACAAGTAAACTAAGTGATTTCAATTATTCATTTACCATATAGTATCATTTATAAATTAACATTCTGAATTAAAAACTATATGTCATAATCTATATGCAACCGTATTATAAAATTAATTATTCCACGGTATTAATATGCAATTATTACGAATCGCATTAATAATTCCTAATCACTCAAAGATCAAAGTTTGGAATTGAATATTATAGGTCCCCGGGCAATATTGAATGCGGCAATCAATTGCATCTCAAATGTAATTTCACCATCTCCAGAACGGTGTAATATTTAAGTGGAAACAGCAATTGGCTTATGACTACAAAGTCTAATTTACATAGTACTTATTAATTCAATTAGTAAGTATTCAATTAAATGCACAATACTTACTATATTTTTATCGCATACGATTTATATATTCGTACACTTTACATATACAAAAGCACAAATTCACCACCTACTACTATAGGTAAATATCAAGGAAGAACAAATGAAATGGAAAAAAGATTAAATCGGTTCTTACAGTAATAAAAATAAAGGAGTGATTATAATTTTATCTGTGAATTTCTGATGCTTCAAGAAGATTTAGTTTTGATAATGCTATAGATTTTTGTGGTTAATGTGGCTTGGAAATAAACTGATATTCTGTAGTATGAAAATATTCTAAATATCATTTTTTCGAAATTCGTGCCGCTCCTATCAAAATGAGTAACGTTACCAAGCGGATTACCGTAGTTCTAGGATTTGAGGGGCAAATAATTCGTGAGTAACATTAGTGACATCATATTTCTGAAATATCATTACGGAAGGAGGAGTTAAATCTAGTTTGCTATGGAAGTTTACAGTAAGCTATTAATGAACTACAGGGATATATGTGATATTTATTCTGGTCTTTAGTTCTACGAAAAAGTAATCTTAGTGGTATAGTGAATCTATGTATTCTGCAGAGGGAAGTTTTGCGTACGTTGTAGATTTACTTATTGAAAAGGTCGACAACAACCCTATATAGGTGCAACGTAGGTCATCTGTAGCCGGATCTTTATAGTAAAAAGCCTTACTCAATTTTTAACAGATAATGTAGATCTTATTTTAATGATAGGCCATAACTTATCCAAAGAAACTCTGGCCTTTTCTATCTGGCAAGCGATCGTTTTTGGCCACAAGAAATGCTAGCCGAAAATTACGCTGGGATATTTATTATTGTCTCTAATCCCTAATCCCACCAAATAAGTATTGGAATGAATTGATCTTTCATTTCTGATTATTATTAACCTCTCGCATGTGTAGATTTTGTGTTATCGGAGATAGCGCAGAGCCTTGAGGAACATCAGTACCAATCTCAAGCAAACGCTATCACTTTGATCATAATGTCTTCCGAGACGAATTTAGTGCTCATATAAATCTGATAGATAGTGAACAGGCTAGCCTGAAAACCGACCGAGACCGGAATGATTTTTTTTTGATATTTAAGGATGACCGAAATATGTTGTAGTAGAATTTGGTCTAGTACATTTGCCTCCCTTGACAATGCTAGTTAGTACGATTACCTTCCAAACTGGAGGAAAACATTCAAAACATATTGCGGAATTTTGCGATGGCCTGAAGAGTGTATTTACCCTTGCGAGCGAGGTTCTTCAAAATCGTCGTAGAATTGCCATTGATACCTGGAGCTTCCTGAGATTTTGAGCTGCTTATGAGCTCGTAAATTTCTGCAGAGGTGAACGGATGACAGATTTACCTATGTAAATCTCAACGGTGTCCAAGTCAACATTATCACTAGGGTTGAAGGTAGTATATTGGCATTTTAGCGAGTCAGAAAATGTCATAATCATTTGCCCCTTGAATCGATTAGATTTTGCTAAACTTAACAGAGTTTTGTTGATAATGAATCGACTCAAGATGAGGTTCTTAGTCATTTTGAATGAAATTTCCTACAGAGGTAACTGTACTGATTGTGATAGCTTTAAATAGATGAAGAGTTTTCGGCTGATCGAGGCCTGCTTTAGATCTGAGAGAGTGGAGATGAAACCTTCGACCTTCTTGTATTTGTGCCAATTCTAAGGCTAAACACAAGATCTAGAATAATCTTAACAGCTACGTTGATAATTTCTTGCAAATATCGAGAGCAGCTTGGAGAGTTTTCTCAAGATTAACTGTGGCACCTCTTTGTTTTGTCATCGACTATTCGACGATCATTAGCAATGCCAGATTCGGTATGTCGCATGCGTAGATTTTGTGTTGTTGGAAACAGAGCAGAGCCCTGAGGAACGATCAAGTAAGCACTATCACGTTTAATCCTGTTGCCCTCCGAGACGAATTTAATGCCTATTAGTGCTGATTGATAGTGAATAAGCTGGCCCAAAAACCGACCTGTGAGTTCGGAATAATTATTTTGGTATTTACGGATGAAATACCAAGCAATAGAATTTTCTAGATCGTTTACCTCTCTTAAAGATGCTAGATACTACGATTAGCTTGCAAGATGAAGGAAAATATCCCAAACGCATTGCGGCATTTTGCCATGTTCTGAAGATCGTATTTACCCTTGTGAGCAATGTCTTTCAAAATATCTGGAGCTTCCCGGTTTTTTAGCGGCTTTGTTAAATTCTGTGAAATAAACAGAGTTTTGTTGATAGTTTATCGATTCGAGGTAACGTTCTCGGCTATTGGTTTTCAATGAAATTTCGTACGGAGGTGATTCTACTGGTTGTGAACTAATTGATAGCTTTTCATATCGCTGACTAGTGCTTGTCCACGGCTGATTCAAGGACTGCTTTATGTCTGAGAGACAGGAAATAAATTTACACCAATCGATTAACTTCTCTGGTGCAATTGAAAGAAAAAATCCATCATGAAATGGCACTAATCACACAGTCGTCAAAAGTTATTTTGGTGCTATGACCGCTATACAAAAACATTCATCACTGAATGACCAAAATACGTCGCAGTAAAATTGTCTAATCCGTTTGCCTCTCTTGAAGATGCTGGATACCGAGATTAGCTTCTAAACTCAAGAATATCATGCTAAACGTATTAAGTCATTTGCGAGCGAGTTCTTTCAAAATTGCGATGGAAATACCATTGATATTTGGGGCTTCCTGGTATTTTGTGTTGCTTTTTGAGATCTGCTTCGAAGGTGGCTGGATGGCAGGTCCACCTACGGTTGTTACTGTTGTTGGCGTAAATCTCTATGGTGTCTCTGACTTCGGTGTAAAAGTCGATATTACCACTGGGGTTGAGGGTAGTATATTGGCATTTTAGCGAGCCAGCAAATGCCTCAGCCATTCGCACCTTGCATCTATTATTTTTCTTTTTAGAGTATGAATGCACTAAACAGAGTTTTGTTGATAATTCATCGACTCAAGGTGATGTCTTTAACTGTGAACTGATTGATAGCTCTAAGAATGGCTGAAGAGAGCTTGTCGACAGCTGATAAGAGAAGATAAAACTCTCAACCTTTTTGCATTTGTGCCAATTTTATGGACAAACACAAGATCCAGAATAATCTTGACGGCTACGTTCAAAATTTTGCCATGCGGGTTCTGTTACCTACGTAATTATAAACAGAATTCTACATTTCGATGTAAACATAACCATTCGCACCTTAAATCTATTAGTTTTTGTTTGAGAGTCCGAACGGACTAAACAGAGTTTGGTTCAATTCATCGATTCAAAGTAACGTTCTCGGCTATTGCTTTTCAATGAAATTTCGTACGGAGGTGACTCAACTGATTGTGAACTAATTGATAGCTTTGAATATGGTTGAATAGAGCTTGTGCGCGGCTGATTCAAGAGAGAGAGAGAGAGAGAGAGAGGAGATCAATTTACACTAATAGATTAACTTGTCTGGTGCAATTGAAAGAAAAAATCACAGAGTCGTCAAAAGGTATTTTGGTGATGTAGCCGCTAAGGTTAACTTTATTTGGAATATCTGGTACAAAAACATTCATCACTGCGCAAGCAGTATTTTGTAGATGATAACAAATACACTCAAAACTGCGCAAGCAGTATTTTGTAAATTCTTGTATTTATGCTAAACATAATATCTAGAATAATATTGACGGTTCGTTGAAAACTCTTTGTAAGTATTGAGAGCAGCCTGGAGAGTTTTCTTAGGATGAACTGTGGTGCCTCTCTGCTTTGTGATCAACATTTCTACGGATATTAGAAAAGGCAGATTCAGAATGTTGCATGGGTAGATTTTGTTTTGTCGGAGACAGAGCAGAGTCCTAGAGAACACTTATACAAATCACGTTTTATTATAATGCCCCTCGTGACGAATTTAGTCCACATAGAAAGCTGACAGATAGAAGACGGACCGGCTCGAAAAATCGACCTGAGAGTCCGAAATGATTTTTTTTGTTATTGAGGATGACCGCAATTAGTCGCAGTATAATTTGCTCTGGTATATTTTTCTCTCCTGAGGTTGCTAGTTACTGTGATTGGCTTCCAAGCGAAAGGACAACATCTTAAATGCATTGCAGAATTTTGTGCAAATCAAATCAAACAGTGCAAATGCCATTGATATCTGGAGCCTCCTGGGATTTTGAGCTGCTTTATGAGCTCGTTAAGTTCTGCGGAGGTGGCCGGACGGCAGGTGTAAATATCAACGGTGTCAAAGTCGACATTATCACTAGGGTTGAGGGTAGTATATTGGCACATTAACAAGTCAGCAAATGCCCCAGCTTGGTAGATTTCGATGTAAACGCAATCATTCGCACCTTGAATATATTAGGTTTTGTTTGAGAGTCCGAGCGAAATAAATAGTTTGGTTGATAATTCTTCGATTCAAGGTAAGGCTCTCGGCTATTGGTTTTCAATTAAATTTCGTACGGTGGTGACTCTATTGATTGTGAACTAATTGATAGCTTCAAGTATGGCTGACTCGAGCTTGTCCATGGCTGATTCGAGGACTGCTTAATATCTGCGAGATAGGAGATGAATTTGTACCAATAGATTAACTTGTCTGGTGCAATTGAAAGAAAAAATCACTCACGAAATGGCACTGATCATAGAGTCGTCAAAGGGAATTTTGGTGATGTAGCCGCTAAGGTCAACTTTATTTGGGACATCCTGCACAAAAACATTCATCACTGCGCAAGCAGTATTTTGTACATCATAATAAAAATACTCAAAACTGCGCAAGCAGTATTTTGTAATATCTTGTATTTATGCCAAACCCAATATTTAGAATAATCTTGACGGCTACGTTGAAAACTTCTTGTAAGTATTGAGAGCTGCTTGGAGAGTCATCAGCATATTCGACAATCATTAGCAAAGATAGATGCGATATTTCGTATGTGTAGATTTTATGTGGCCAGAGACAGAGCAGAACGCTTGTACAAGTCTCAAGATTACACTATCATGTTTGATCATAATGCCCTCCGAGACAAATTTAGTGCACATAGAAAACTAATAGATATAGGATAGCCCGAAAACCGCCCTGAAAGTCCAGAATTATTATTTTTTAATATTTAAGGATGACTGAAATATGTCGTAGTGGTAGAATTTAGTCTAGTATATTTGCCTTCCTTGAGGATGCTAGTTACAGCGATTAGCTTCCAAGCTGAAGAAAAACATCCAAAACGCATTGCAGAATTTTGCGATACTTTGAAGAACGTATATATTCTTATGAAGAGTTCTTTCAAAATCGCAGTCGAAATGCCATTAATATCTGGAGCCTCCTGTGATTTTGAGCTGCTTTATGAGCTCGTTAAGTTATATTTAATTAAATTTGAAACACACTTTTTTTGTAGCCGGGAGGTGGAAAATATTTTATAGACAGAGTGTAGGACTCCCCAGTACAGGTATACCCACTAAAACGTATGTGGTACATGGTCGCTACTCCCAAATGGCTGTGCACATCAGCCACCCCTGCAAGATATTTGAAACACCCTGTACAAAATAATTCATCACTGCGTAAGCAGTATTTTGTAGATGATAATTAATATACTCAAAATTGCGCAAGCAGTATTTTCTAAATTATTGTATTTATGCCAAACCCAATAACTAGAATTATCTTGCCGGCTATTTTGTAAATTCTTGTATTCATGCCAAACCCAATAACTAGAATAATCTTAACGGCTATGTTGAAAACTTCTTGTAAGTATTGAGAGCTGCCTAAAGAGTTTTGTCAATATGAATTGTGGTAGCTCTCTGTTTCATCATCCGCACATTCAACGATCATTAGCAAAGATAGATTCGAAAGGTCGCATATGTTCTATTTTATGTTGTCGGAGACAGAGCAGATATCTAAGGAGCACTTGTACAAATCTCAAGCTCATACTATCACGTTTGATCATAATGCCCTCCGAGACAAATTTAGTGCACATTGAAAGCTGATAGGTAGACGAGAGCCCGGCCCAAAAACCGACCTGAGAGTTTGGAATGATTTTTTTTTTATATTTAAGGGTTACCAAAATACGTCGTAGTAAAATTTGGTATAGTACATTTGCCTCTCTTGAGAATGCTGGTTCCTGCGGTTAGCTTTTAATTAAGCAAAACATCCAAAACGCATTGCGGCATTTAGCGATGTTCTGAAAAGCGTAACTAACCTTGTGAACGAGGTTTTCACAATCGCAGTAGAAATACCATTGATATTTGAAGCTTCCAGATATTTTGAGCTGCTTTATAAGCTCGTTAAGTTCTTTGTGGTGGCCGGAAGGCAGGTCCTCCTATGTAAATGTAAACGGTGTCCTGATTTCGGTGTCAAAGTAGACATTATCATTAGGGTTTAGGGTAGTATAACAAGCCAGTAAATTCCCCAACCTTGCAGATTTAAACGCGACCTTTGGCACCTTGAACCTTTTCATTTTCGCTTAAGAGTCCGAATGAACCAAACAGAGTTTGATTAATTATTTCATCGATTCAAGGGCACAGTCTCGGTTATTGTTTTTCAATGAGAGTTTGTGAAATTTCGTTCGGAGTTGACTTTACTGATTGTGAACTAATTGATAGCTTTAAGTATGACTGAAGAAAGCTTGTAGACGGCTACTTCGATGTCTGCTTTAAATCTGAGAAAAGGGGAGATGAAACTCTCAACCTTCTTCTTGTATTCACACCAGTTCTATAACTGAACGTCATTATATTATGTTCATTTGTTCAGTAATCATATTTTGATTTTATTTTTCTCTTGACTTAACTATAAGTATACTTGTATATATAATGGTTCAATAAAAAAATTGCAAGATCTAGAATTATCTTGACGTTTCAGAAAACGAATATGTTGAAAACGTCAGGCCTGTGATTTGAAATCGAGGTCTAGAACGTAGGATTTTTAGGTATCTAAAGCTGTTAAACAACTCAAAACTGGATTTTCTGTTCCTGTTAGAGAATCTGTTGATACAGTTAGGGTTTTTTGGTTTTAGCATCACCAGCTGTGATCTTAGACATTTGGTTGTTGATTATAACGTTAAAATCATCTTGAAGCATTAAATAAAAACCAAAATATTATTTATTATGTTAAATGCAACAAATATCCCAGTTGTCCGGAGGTTCGTGAAAGCTATGTCTTCTGTTCCCCTTTTGATTTAATGGTATAATACTCCTACGACGGGTATGGTTGTTGTAGACTTGAAAATTCAAAATGTACTCCAGAATTATAGATCGCCGACTTCCATCGAGAGTTTCATTTACGTCCATTGTGTGAACATCATAATTTGCGTGCACGAGAAGCTATAACTCATGGATTCGGTCAATGAGCCCGAACGAATTCCAAAACGGCAGACGAAGGAAATATTTGGGGTGTTGATGTGCGGATTTGTAAGACACAAGTTTGGTTAATAGTCAAGATCGTGAAAATCGAAGAAATCCAAAAAAGTTTCTATATCGACTTGGCGAGGATTTTGGTGAAGGTCATAGTAATAGAGTTGCGGTCGCTTCAGCTAGTTTCTTTTAGAAAGAAGCAGATTTTTGAAGATTTCTGCGCAGTTGATAGCTCCTGAAGTTTGAGGAGCATTTATAAGATAGAAACTATTATTGTAAAATGGAATGTTACAATTGAGTTTTTGAACCTCCAGTTCTCCGTTAGAGATAGAGACATAATTAAAATGATATTTATTGTCTAAACGTTATACGACAAATTACCGTGGATAAATTACTGACAAATTAAATCAAATTTAATTCACTGTTGAAATGGAACATCATTAAACAGATAATATTAGCAACAATAATTTTAATGTAGGTAATTTATTCTCTGTTCTTTATTAAAAACATTATATTTCACTTATGCATAGTGAACTATTGTTATGCTAAATATAAGCACTTTAAATATTTAACATTACACTTTATAATTGTGAACTCCGCCCGTGCTCCTTTCGCCCAAAATTTGAAGTATGATACGTTTTTTTTTTTTTAAATTGAATTTTTGTAAATATTTTTTAAAGAACGGAGTCTAAAGTTGTATAAATAAATAAATAAATAAATTGTTCACTATGCGTAAGTGAAATATAATGTTTTCAATAAAGATGAAAAATTAGGAATAATAATAATATAAGAACTACTAAATTAACATTTTATACATTGTTCATTAAAATCGTATACGTCAATATTGATTACTTTTCATAATAAAACCTATTCGATTATTTTATAAAAAGTACTTAAAAATTTGCATATAAACTGAGCCGAATTTACATGACACCAGTGTAATAAATTGCACGAGGCGTTTTTTTGCTGCCTTTTCCATAAATATTTAACACATCATTATCAACCAGCCGAAAATATTCCGCTTATTCAAATTTTCTACTCGCACGAATTGCGCACGGAATTCAACAAACATACACAGACATTTCAAATTAAAAAATGTATATAAAACAAAATAATGACGATTGTTGGTAATCCATTATAATGCTTTCTACGTTTTTTAACGAGAATTTTAAGTACCTATATGAAATAAACTAGAGTTAAAATGTAACATTAATTCTTGATTGATGAGTTACGTGAAGATAATGCAATATAAAATAAATTGTAATCGCTTTCTCTACAGTTTACTTTTATTTTGCTAAATTACGCTTGTGCAGCTATTGAAAATTTTTGAATCTAATAAACGAAATGTAAATTTAGCAAAATAAAAATAAACTGTGGAGTGGAGAAAGTGATTACAAGTTATTTTATAAATGTAACATAAAATGTATATTATTGTAATTAAAATCACCATATAAATTGGAGTTATTAAAGATTAATTCGTGCAAAGCGAAAGATAAGCGGGAGTGAATGTTCAGATATTCATTTGCATAAAAATCTGAATACTGGAAAATCAACGAGTGAACTGCGATAAGTGATCCAATTGAGAAATATATGATAGCAGGATTTTACGTGGCTTGATCGGTCGGTCCGATGGTCATATATATTTCAGGCTGATTGAAACATATTTCAGATCAATTCAATTTTTTACGCAAAAATCATCCCTCTTCTCATTTTTTCAGAAAATAAATGGTATTATTTTAAAGGCATTTGGATGAAACATAAATAAAGGTATTATTCTAAAGTACTCTGAAGTTCATTTATATATTTCATGGCTAAAAACGTTTATATCCTAATCATATGTGTATTTTTCTCATTAAATAATAAGGAAAATTAAGGAAAATAGAAATAGATTAGAAATTGTTACATAGTGCTAAATATTATTTTAGACATATAACGACAGCTAACAGTTATATCATTCAATGCCTGGCGGTGCTTTAGTACGGGGAGTAGTTGTTTTAACTGTTAGCTGGAGTTTTTACATTATTATGTAAAACATTAGTGCAGTAATGCTCATAGAGATTTATTACTCTCAATATTAATTATTATTACTTTAAACGTTTCTCTTCAATTGACTAGTCTAGCGTCATAACTAGTCTTTTAGGCGAATTTTTCTAACTTTGGAAACTTCTCTTTCAAGATGGTAACAAGTCCTTATTCTTAATTTAATATTTATGTTAGAAAAAATAGTAATAAATCCTATTCATGTGATATTTTCGTATAAATTTAGTATACCTTGAGAAAAATCAAAACTAAAGTTTTGTTAATTTGAGTTAGTGGTATCTTTAGTCAGATTACTAAGTTGAGATTAATTATTATAAAATCAATCCTTTACTTTTTAATGCCCTTTCTCCCATGTTAAGATTTGTTGATCTGTTTGATTTGTCGAACATTTCAAATATTAATTTCTTTTGTAGGTCTTTTCGTTTTTAAATACATTTTATGATGAGAATCGGTGAAGTAGTCAATATCCTTTTGCATTATATTTCACATATCTGCAAAATAATAGTTGGTATCTATAATTCAAACTAGTACATACTTTTCATAGTTAAGACGAGTATTGCTTATTTCTGCTTTAACATTTTCATGATCGTAATGTTAGTTTGATTTGATTTTTATACACTTATAGAACCGATAGGCTCCCTTATTGCAGTTTGTAGGCTTTATGCTATAAATTGAACATGTTGTAAGAAGATTAGATCTTATAGTAGTTTGGTAGCACTTACAGTTAGCTGTAGTTAGAAGCTTTTGCATATTCATCTATATATCCATCCTTAAAAAATAATATGGCTGTATGGTAACAATTATGCTATTTACTACAAACACTTATTCTTAGTAATAAATTTAAAAATACGAAAACATTTTGTGAATCTACAACAGTGCGTTAATAAACAAATTAATTTGAAACAACTACTTCTCTGGCTAGTACCTCGACAGACGTTGAATAAAACAAAGTTAATTTGCGTGTTACGAATAGTACAACTATCAACTTATTCTTAGAATTTGCTGTTATAAGGTGATGCTTACTTCCTTTGTTTGATATGTTTTAGATTTACAAAATCAGCGATTATTAGACTTTGTTTTGTAGTACATAATGTAATAATTCATTAATTAATATCAATCTCCTGGAAGGTGCCAAATTAAGCAATAATCTCTATACTATATATGTTTAGCAAGCAAACCGATTTAATGTACCACCACATATAGTCAATAATTTTAATAATCCTACAATAGAGTGTAATCCGTTATACCTGCTTCAAGTAAATAAATTACAAATTTGCTTTAATCTCTAAATTTAAAAGATTTATTATTTCTCTTAAACTATAGTTTAATGGAGGATTCAGTTTTTTTTTAATTTTAATTGTTTTATGTGAGATATAATTTTTTTAACGTAAATCTTAATTTTCTAAGAAAACCATTTAAAAATTTATTGGTTTTCTTAGAAAATTAAGATTTTTTTATTGCTGATTTCAGTTTTATATTTCCAATCCTTCCAAGTGAATGTTAAAAGACAAAACGGTTGCATTACATATTTTAATTGTTTTATTTACCAATTGTTGTAAGTTTTAACTATTTTATGTGAATTTGTAAGTTTTTTTTATATATTAAAAAAAATACAGCCATTTTTGTAAATTTTAAATTGACTTTTTAGTTTTATAAAATTTGAAGTAAATAAATGCATTAATAAAAGTTATTTGTAATAAAAAAGGAGACAGGATTACTTTTTTTACCACTTTATTTAAAATTACACGCGATATAGTTTCAACTAGCAGCTAGTCATTATCAAACATAAAGTAATCGTGTATACATCATTATAATCAAGCTGTACTACAAAGTAAACGCTTTTACAATTAAAATTTTGTATCTACATCTGTTCTTTTATTGCAGATTTAAAATTGTTTTTAGTTGGTGTTATAGAATTTAATTTTGTGAAGTGAATTCTTTAGTTTACAAAAAAGACAAATGCTCTTTTACAGATTTAAATAGTTTGTTTTTAATTTTTTGTATAATTTTAATTAATTTAAAAACATTATAAATTTTTTTATATTTGCAGCATTTAACTGTAGTCGGTTTCGTTAAATTTTAATTGATATAAGTGAACTTTAGAATCTGTAGAAATTTTTTCAATTTGATTTTTTCATATGGTTTCAATTGTTTAAAATGAATTTTGTAATTAAAAACAACAATTTAACTAGATTTTATTTAATTTATATTTTTGTAATTTTTAATTTTTTCTGTCGTGTGAAATTTTTCGTGTTTAGGCAAATTTTTAAATATTTTTAGTCGATATTTACAAGGTTTCATATCCTAAAATTTCAATTGTTTAATAAGTAAATGTTTTTAACAAAATTTAGATGATAAAATGTCAATTGTTGAATTGAATTAACTGTTTTATTACTGTTGTTTTTTCAATATTTTGCCTAAATCCAATTTTTTTCAAGTATATAATTGCAGGTTTATTTAATTTTTGTTTTTATTTTTTATAAAATTTCAGTTGTTTTAAGTGATTATTTAAAAAAAATATATTTAAACATGATGTTTCCTTTTGTTTTAGAAAAATCTCATTTCTTTTAAGTTCTTCTAGAAAATTTAGAAGTATTTCTTACAGATTACAATTGATTTTTCGTTTTTACTTTCTAAAATTTAAATTATTTTAAGTGAATTTTTAAATGTTGTAGTTTTAGAAAATATAATTAATTTGTTTTTTTTTCATTAGTAAAACACATTTATTTTTAGGTTTATTATTCTAAAATTTTTAATAAATTCAAAGTCGTTTTTAAATTTTAAATGATTCAGTTAAACTAATTATTTATTCTTTGCGAAATGTTTTGCTTTTTTTTGTAAATTTTTTGAATCACTTTTTCTGAACAAAATTCATTTATTATTTTTTGGGATTTTAACTATTTTAAAGAGTTAACTAGTTTGAATTTGGATTTGAATTTAAATATTGATTTTAGTTGTTAAGTGTTTCACCAAATTTGGAAGACTTGTTTTTTTATTGGTAGAATTTTATTTGCTTTTTAATTGGTATTGTAAAATTTGAACTGTTTTGAAAATTGAAAGTTTTGTTTTTAATGTAATGTAGAAATGTTTTAGTTGATGTTTTAAAGTTAATATGTTTTAAAGAAAATTTAGAACTGCTTCATTACAATTCAACCGATTTTCTTTGAATCATAAGGATGGTGGCGACCGTTAATACGTGGTAATTCATGAATACTAAACTAACGCTGTTTTTTACCACTACAAATTTGTAGTGGTAAAAAACATAGTAAGTGCGCTAGTTTAGTATTAATTTTCTTTTGTAAATTTTCAATAGCTTTAAATGTATATTTAAGTTTTTGAATATATTTACAGCTGATTTTTTGTACATTTTATTAAAAAATACTAATAATATTAAATTATTTATTCTTAGAGAAATTATTTACTTCTTTCTCTATTTTGGTTTGTATAACTTCAATTATATGAAGCAAACGTTTTTATTCTAAGAAATTTAAAATTTTTGTAAAATTTTCCCCTTTTTAGAGCAAGTTTTAAGTAGTTGTTAAGTGTTTTACCAAAATTTAATTTTAATATAAAAATCGTTGTCCTGCAAAATTTTCAAATGTTTTTAAACAAAATTATTAATTATAGTTTTTAAGCAAATAATTATATAATAAAATTAAAATGATTCAGAAAATTCTTATAAGTTAAAAATTTATCGAAACGCAATAAACTTTATGTTATAATCAACATTTATTTATTGATAGTTTTGGACTCCTTTCTAATAAAATAAGAGAAGATTATAATAATATGAAAATATACTCAAAATTTTAGTCGAAACTATGTCGAGCTGATTTCATTTCTTCGATTCAACTGAAACTTATAGTTATAGAGTGCATTAGGTATCTTGTATCTATTCATAGCATTAAATATGCCTAAGTAAAGAATATTTTAGTCTTTTAATAGACATATTTTTATGACATGTATTGTCACTGTCATTATCAACTCGTAGCATCTTTCAGATCAATCCCAATAAATTAGAAATAGCGTACTCTTGGCCTACCTCAATATGTTGAACATTAAAGATTTTATCTAATGTGTAGTATTAATACTAAATTACTAGTACATCAGAGATTACCAATTTAATTTTAGTGCTGAATAATAAAATGTATTAAAATCCTTTAGTTCGTTGTAGAAAATTAAATAATAAATTTAAAAATACGAAAACATTTCGTGAATCTACAACAATGAGTCTTACTAAGACTACAAAACAAATTAATTTGAAACAACTACTTCTCTAGCTAATACTTCGACAGACATTGAATAATACAAATTAATTTGCATGTTACAAATAGTACAACTATTAAAGCAACACTAATTTGAATGAAATTATTTCTGCTGAATAAACTAATAAATGATAAAATGTACTTTAGATTGTTTAAGTGTAACTATAACATATAAAATTATGAAAAATAAATTTTAAACTGATTTCATTAAATTAAATTAGCAAAAGCAATTAAAAAATCTAGCATTCAAGTTTATAATCATCTGCAGACACGTGTTTCGAACTTTCGCTCTCTTCAGTACAGCTTTATTATAAAATTGATTTTAAATACAAATAAAAACACTTACTAAAATAAATATAATGAAATATGATAATAAATATAATAATAATATATATTTATTATCATATTTCATTATATTTGTTTTAGTAAGTGTTTTTATTTGTATTTAAAATCAATTTTATAATGAAGCTGTACTGAAGAGAGCGAATGTTCGAAACACGTGTCTGCAGATGATTATAAACTTGAATGCTAGATTTTTTAATTGCTTTTGCTAATTTAATTTAATGAAATCAGTTTAAAATTCATTTTTCATAATTTTATATGTTATAGTTACATTTAAACAATCTAAAGTACATTTTATCATTTATTAGTTTATTCAGCAGAAATAATTTCATTCAAATTAGTGTTGCTTTAATAGTTGTACTATTTGTAACACGCAAATTAATTTGTATTATTCAATGTCTGTCGAAGTATTAGCTAGAGAAGTAGTAGTTTCAAATTAATTTGTTTTGTAGTCTTAGTAAGACTAATTGTTGTAGATTCACGAAATGTTTTCGTATTTTTAAATTTATTTTAGTGCTGAAGTCTATTTTCATGATATATTTTATTTTACCAATATATACTGGACCTCAAATGTAATGCAACACCCCTTAGATGTGGTTTAATCCAGCAACAAATACGCACGTTTTATTCACCTTAGAAAGAAAAAAAAAGCGATAACGTTTTTACTGCTTTATCTCATTTTTTTGTGTACGATTTTTTGCACTTATCCGAAAAATAATCTGATCCTTTCTGAGCTCTTTAGTACATTGAAAAACTTTGCTAAAATGCCTAGAATTCGTGTTCTACATCGATTACATCAATTAAGAGATTTTAAAAAAGATCGAATTGTTGGTATGAAAGAGGCGGGCTTCAGTTTGAGGAAAATAGTCAGAAGACTTGAAATTACACCCGTAACTCTAATGAAAGTACGGAGACGATGGTCTGAAGAAAATAACTATCAGCGACAGAGATGTTCTGGTAGGCCTATGAGGTGGTCAAGAATAGTATCTAAGATTGTTTGCGATGCGTAATCAACGACACTTTGCGGCAATTCTAGATAACTTTGTTGCAGTAACAGGACGTGTGGTTTCGAATAGTTTTCGCCATAGCCCTTTATGCGTATCGTCCGTTTTGGGTGCTACCGATGACTCCGCTGCACAAAGCTCGTTGCGTGGAATGGTGTTAAGTCAGATTCAACTGGGATTTATAGTGGAACTTCATTTGCTTTAGTGATGAGTCTAGATTCTGATTAGGGGCCCATGATGGGCGTAGACGTGTCCGTAGATTCGGCGGTGAAAGAGTTTGCCTTCGAACGCCACACAGCCAAAACCCCTGGCATCATGGTGTGTCTATATGTCTTGGAAGTAGGTCCCCCTGTTGTTCATTAGGGGTAGTAAACAGCCAGAGGATATATCGCTGAAGTTCTACAACCTGTTCCAATACCATACATTGAGACTACCCCAGACGCCACTTTCTAGATGAGCCTGGAAGATCTCCTGATTTATCGCCAACAGAATATATATGGGATAGAATTAGAACAACACTGCAGTGATTGCCATAGCCATCAAGGACTTTCGACCAATTGCGCATCTGTGTTCAACAGGCTTGGGACCGCTTGCCACAAGAAGACGTCGGCCATTTAATTCGGTGCACATTATTGAATTTATGCCAGTAATTTATGTTCAACCTGCACCAAATTGCAATCGCCTGTTCCGACACGAAAACTGAACATAAATTGAATAAACATTTTAAACATTTTTCTTTCTGCGTGTTGTATTACTTTTGAGCTCCAGTGTAATTAGTTAATGTGGCGAAAAAAAAGAAGTTAATTCAAATACTTTTTAGCGGTAGACAGTTATTACAAACTTAATAAGAATATAAAGTTTCGAGACATAATTGACAGTGTTTTAGGTTTTGCCCGTAAAACAATTAAACCGCTTAAGTATTCCAAAGAGCGCTTTCAATAATGTAACGGCTCTACGTGACATAATGTAAATTTCAGAAGCAGGTGAATTTAATATAAACCTGGATTTATATATCGGACTGCGATATATCATAACCAGAGACGACTTTTTGCGGTAGGACATTTTTTTAATAAAATGTAAAGTATTTGTTATGAAAACATATCTTAATATATTAGACGTCAGATGTCAATGTCGAATACTTGGAGATTTGGGCATTTGAATTATTAAACTTTCTGCGATACCTCTTGACGCAATTTATTAATTCTATATGGCAGAATAATAACGGTGTTCGCATAAATGTCTACTTTATTATAAAATTTAATTATCCAATTAAAACTTTTAATCCAGCAGGGATTATTAATTATAACTTATTGTTTAATAAGGGAGTTCGTAAGAAGAACTTGGCATTCTACTTTCCTGCTAAGATGTAATTGTATATGTTTTTTTTAATGATAATTGTCTAAATTAAATATCTCTGTAAAATTTTTGTCACGTAGGAAATTAATAAATGTTTGCTATAAACTTTCCTTTTAAACTAAATTGCTGTAATTTTCTCCTATTAGTGACTTTCATTTATTTATAATTTTATAATAAAATGTATTTAAGTTTTTTACGTCGTTGTAAAAAATTTGTTAATAATTTAAAAATACGTAAACATTCCGCAAATCTACAACTAAGAATACAAAACAAATCACTTATTGAAACAACTACTTCTCTGGCTAATACCTCGGCAGATATTGAATTATACAAACACCCATTACAAACATTATTACATTAGTAAGACTCATTGTTGTAGATTTACGAAATGTTTTAAAACTATTATAATTTTATATTCTGTATGTATTTGTTTTAACTATAAAATATGGAAACAATATGAATTATTTAAGTAGAATTTGGTTTAAAACACAGCTGGAAGCAGTTAAAATAGTTTCGATGTTTCTTTAACATTTTCTTTAGAAAATTTAAAACTTTGTCCCATGTCAAAACCCAATAAGTACATGTCAAATATTTTGTTTTGAAAATTATATTGTAAAAACTTTTTGAAGACAAAATACGACAAGTAATTTTTTAACAAAGAAAACTTTTATCAATATTTTTCCGTTGTGAAGCAAATTATTATTGTCTGAAACTGTAAAAACAGTGGAAAATTTTTTGAAATAAATGTAGAATTTTTAAATTGTATAAAAAACTTGGTTGTAACTTAACTAACAAAATGAATTAATATGTGAATCAGGGAATCAATCTTTTAAAACGACTCTCCTCAGATGACGTTGGCGACCATATGTTTATATTAGTCCCGATCTTGCGCAAGTCGTATTGTCGTGTGAGGCCATCCCTAATTTCTCATTAATACTACTCCGTACAATAGCACTGAGAAAACATAATGCTGGACTATTTTCCATCTAATGTTACTTGAGAGGTATCTGTTACAAACTAAGGTTTTTAGTTTTTGGTAGGTCTTTCTGGCTGTTTCTATACGCCCTTTGAACTTGCTCGATTGGTTCATAATTAACGTTTAGAATATCAATGTTTGTATAGTAGTTCTTGCTTATAATTATGTATTTGGTTTACCTGATGCTCATATTAAGCCCGTATTTAGAGCTAGCTCGATACACTTGGTCTATTAGGTGTTTCAAGTCTGCGATCACAGAGTGGACTTCGTATTAGATGCTATTTATTACCCTTCCATTTACTTTTATTGCTTGTGTTTATTAATCTAGCGCAGATCTGAATACATTATCAGAGTATACGTTGAAAAGCACTGGTGACAAAATGCACCCTTTTCAGATTCCTTTTAAAATTTGAATTTCTTCCGTTTGTTCCTAACCTGGTTTAACCTTAGCCGTTGGTTCCAGTATATATTTGTAATATGCGGATGTCTTTCTCATCAACTTTATTTCCTTTGAGCAATTCGACAAGTGTTTGATGGTTTACGTTGTTTACTCTTTTTTCATAATCTATGAAACAGGTAAATACCAAGCACTTCTGCGTTATAACCTGCATGGCGCGGTTCACGCCTCTTTTGGGTCGAATCCAGCCGTGTGGCCAAATTGTGTATCTCCGATGTCTTGGACTATCTCTTTCGAGGTGCGGGTGTGTATAATTCACAGAAATATTTTTAGCGCATGACTAATAACGCTAATCATTGGTATTCACTACACCTTTTAGCATTTGCTTTCTTTGGGAGGATTATTAATGTGGATGTTAACCTGTCCTTAAGAATATGACCTGTATCGTAGATTTTGTTATATATCTGAAGCATCCAATTTGAATAATTATGCATTAAGTTCATCTGCTTCTGCAGCCTTCCTACTTTTTGTGTCTTTCATTATCTTTTGGAGTTTACTCTAGAATGGTTGGGCCTTTTAAGGGCATATCTTTTCCTTATCCTGAATTGGGTGGCATGTCATCTGAAAACAGTTTCTCTGCATATTCCTTCTACGTTGTCATTTGTTTTTTATGTTCATTCAGTAGTGTGTTATTGGTATCTATTAGTTTTCCATTAAGTTTCTTTTTATTCGTGTGTATCATATCTTTGGTTATTTTCTGAAGGTTAAAGAAATCATGTTTTGCATGGCATTTTTCTATTTATGAACATTTTTCGGTGAGCCATGCTTCTTTTGCTATTCTTATTTCATTTCTTATTCTTCTATTCAGCATTTTGTATGCTCTCGGATGGTTCTTATGTTTTTTCTGTTCCTGCATTAATTGTATGCTATCTTTAATCCATTCTTGCTTGGCTTGTCGTCGGCACCAGCCTAGGGTTTGTTCAGTATTATCCTTCATTGTGTCCCTAAATTGTTGCTATGCTTCCTCTATAGATGTAATGATGGTTGATATTACATATTTTACGAAGGTATTTAAATTGTTAGCCTATATTTGTTGCTTGTTTTATTGATGGGATTTTCAAAGATAATCTGATGGTATTTTAGCAACTAAACGGGTTATTATATGAGTTGATATGTTTTCAAGTTATTTGTTATATTCCGAAATCGTTTATTTATCAGTATGCATTAATTCATGACGTTTTTTTTTTTCGAAAATTAAAGCTTTATTGTGAAAAAATGGTTATATATGTTATACATATACATATTATATGGTCAAAGTATTGTCCATTGGAAGCTACAACATTTGCCCACCTTTCTGGTAGTTTGTGGATTCCACCCCAAAAGAACTTCTCCGGCTTGCTCGTGAAGAATGAATTTGAGCCAATTTTTGATACCCTGTTTTGAAGTGAAGCTTATTCCGGTGAGGGCATTCTGCATTGATCTGAACAAGTAGTAATCAGGGCTATAAGGTGGGTGAGGTAGAACTTCCCACCCACTGTTTTCCAAATAGTTTTGAACCGTTCTTGAAACATGTGGTCGAGCGTTGTCATGATGGAGAATTATGGATTCGTGTCTGGTTGCATATTCTGGTCGTTTTTCCGCAATCGCTCTCTTCAAACGAATTAATTGTGTTCGGTAGAAGTCCCCTTTGATCGTCTGACCCGATTTCAATAGTTCATAATACAACACATCCTTCTGATTCCATCACTTGGGGTTATCGTATTGAATCCATTTTTCATCACAAGTGACAACCCGATGCAAAAATGACTTCTTTTTGGTGCGTTGAAGCAACATTTTCGACATGCAGAATCGGCGTTCGATGTCTCTTGGCTTTAATTCATACGGCGCCCAATTTCCAAGCATTTGGATGAATCCCGATGCTTTTAAATGTCTGGAAATGGTTGCTTGATCAACTCCCAATAATTTTGCAAGATCTTTTTGCGTTTGGCACGCATCTTTATCAAGCAATGTCTTCAATTCTTTATCTTCAAACATTTTTGGCTGTCCGGGTCGTTCATCGTCTTCTAAGTTGAAATCGCCACTTTTAAGCCGTGCAAACCACTTCTGGCACGTTCTTTTAGCAAGAGCATTGTCACCATAAGCCTACTAAAATACGATGACTTTCGATAGCATTTTTCTTCATGTTAAAGTAATGAAAACGAACTCCCCGCAAAAACACTTTTTCTGGCACAAAGTTCGACAAATGTTATTTACGCTTTAATGAAATTACATATACTGAAGAAGACGTGCAATGGCAGTAGCTTACAAATGAATATAGTCACGGATGAACACGACGCGAAATAATACTAATAACGCCCTCTCTTAGAAAACCGCATGAATTCATGCAGACCCCCATGCATACCATGATGTCATTTATCTGGTTTCTTATTATATGTCCTCTCGTGTATTTTGGAGAATTCCACGTATATAATCGTCTGGCTGGATGTTGGAATCTGATTGTAATATTTTGTTCTGAAGCATTGAAGTAGCCTGTCTTCTCGTTTGACCCAGTCCGAAGTTTTCGATGTACTCAAGTCGTACTTGCCATATTTTTGCGTTCGCCCATTATGAAGATGATGTCTTGCTTCTTCAAGTCTTCTTAGCCATCGGTGCATACGCCTGTATGATGTTAATGTTGAAATATCTAGCGTTGAGTTGCAGTAAAATGCATATCTCTGAGTGTGATATATAGTTCTTAACATATTTTTTTATCGAATTGCTAACTATTATTCCTACTCCATATCTATGATGTGTGTCGCCATCCGTATTATCCAAATAATATAGCTCGTAGCTCTGTCCTCTTGGCACATTCCAGCCTCTGGCCATATAATTTCGCATTTTCCCATAATATCTATCTTCAGTTTCTTAATTTCATTACTGCATTTCTAAAGCTTCCGGGTTAGTACGGGGTTCTGACATTCTACGTTGCTTTTTAATTTATTTACTCGGTTAGCCAATCGCATAATTTCCACTGGAGAGCTGACCTTCAGCCATATGGCTTTACTAGGGAATGTAATAAGGTGGTTTCCCTCCTGCCTTCCTCATCGCAGTATTGAGGCTGTTTATACTGCAAAAGTTGCACCCTTAATTGTCTCGTAATAAGTCTATCTTCCCTGCTGATCGGAGTAAGACTCTAAGATGAATTAACTAAAAGGAAATCTAATGGTGACTTAGGTACACGTATCTCTTATAAAAATAGAATCCCTCATCTATTAAATAACACCCAGATTAGATCTAATGTACCTATTAAAAAAAACAAAGTATTTATTACCAAAATTTTGGTGTATTATGAACTAAAATCAACGACATTTAACTCGCTGTTAATGTAAATTATTATAATATTATCATTATAGTTGAAAATTGGTTCTATGATAACATTGTCAATAGTAAATTTCAATTACATAATTATATTCTTTACTCTCGTTACGAATCAAACAGATCGATTGGTGGTTGAGTTAAAGGCAGAGGAATACTTATTGCCATACAATCGGTTCTAGACTCCTCACTGATTTCATGTAACTTAAAACTTTTTAGAACAGCTATTTATATCATCAAAATTGAATATGTGAGTGTAAATGTATAGTTGTTGGCGACTTCATCCCTCTTGGATCCAACATTGAAGAATTACCAAAATCACTGCAACTGTATTGAAGATATTGTGGACAATTATAAATGTTTTAATTTAATTTCTTCGATGACTTTAATCTACACAATCGTCAGTCTAAAATTAACACATACAAGTGGACCTGACAAAACTATTTCCTGCAGAACTGCTTATTTTCGTTATGTCGTTTAATATATGTAATGTTTAACAGATTATTAAATCAAGGAATTGTGCCTAAGGCATAGAAGACTAATTATATTGTTCCGAGGCATAAATCTGGCTTGAGGGCTTTTTGTAAATATCTATAGAGGTTTATGCATCCAATCTACTATTCCCAAAATGTTGGATAAAATGGTAGCAAATAAACTATTCTAATCAACATGGATTCCTCTTTGGTAAGTCTACCTTGTCCTAACTCCTTGGATACAAAGAGTTTTTGTCGTACGCCACGTTGAAAATATTTGTAATGACTTCGCCAAGGCATTCGACAGAATTGATATCAATACCCTATTGTATTAGTTGGATTCCTTTGTTTTTTGTAGTATAACACTCTCATGGGCATCTCCCTTTCTTAATACCAGGGAAGAGTTAAATAAGTAATTACATATCTATACCTGTTACTATTACTTCTGGTATACCACAAGAGTCACACCATGTCCCTCGTTTTTCTATTAATCAATGACTTGGTTGATATTTTCAAAAATTGTAACTTTACGTTATTTGCAGATGATCTAAAACTTTTTAAAATCATCAATACTTTGGATGATTGAAATAAACTCTAGGAAGATCTCAGCAGACTTAATGATTTCTGCATCAGTAATCGGCTACCATTGAATGTTAATAATAATAATAATAATAATAATTTATTGACGGGTAACCCCATTTACAATAATAAGTATAAATACATGTTATGCAAAAACTAAAACTAAGTTACAATAGAAATTACAAAATTTAAAACATAAAAAAAGAGATTAAATAATATTATGAATTCTACATCAGTAAAATGAAACTGAAGTTTAATTGGACAAAAAGCAGTACACTTAAATAAAAAAGACTACAGATAGAGTTAAACAAGAAATTAAATAAATAGTTTCTTTTTTAAATTCACTTTAAACGAAAAATAAGAAGAATCAAATAAATTAAACCAAGGTTCTTTAAATATTCCATTTGCAATAGACATACTGCGCTGTATTAAATTATTCGCACCAATATTACTATTATATAAACTCTGACGAAAGAGAGGTGTATTTCTAGTGGTCCTGTTGTTGGGTACGTTGAAATCTAATTCTGCTAGTAGGTCAGGGCAGTCCAAGGAACCATTAATTAGACGATGAAGACAGCACAGGTCAGCGATCGCTCTTCTCTTTCCTAACGAATCTATTCGAAGCTGGCACATGATGTTAGTGTATGAACCCTGGATGTGACTTTGACCTGTCTTGTACTCCATATTTCGAAGAAATTTATTCTGAATCCTATCCAATTTGTGACAATTGATGTCTGTGTGTGGAGACCAAACTGCCGACGCATATTCTAAGTGGCAGCGAACCAATGCACAATATAGTAATCGAAGACAGTCCAAGCCAAGTTCTTTACCAATATGCCATACAAATCCCCATTTTTTGAGAGACATATTGCAAATTAGGTCAATATGTTGGTTAAAGTTGAGATGAGAATCGAAAGTAACCCCTAGATCAGTAACTGCGGTTTTTTTTCGAGTGGTCTTGCGTTAATTTTGTAAATAAAATCAATAACGTTTTTAGAGCGCGTGAAAGATATAGAAACGCACTTATTAATATTTAAGTCAAGTAGATTCTCATTACACCATACATATAAACTATTTAAATCATTCTGTAACTCACAGCAGTCCTTCAAGGATTTAATGGTCTTGAAAATTTTCAAGTCATCAGCATACATTAAAAAATTACTATTTTTTAATACAACGTACAAATCATTAATAAAAAGTAAAAATAGTATAGGCCCACAATGAGATCCTTGCGGAACACCTGATGACACTGAAATTGGAGTCGAACAAAAATTTTTTATGCGTACAATTTGAATTCTATTAAGTAAGAAGGAGTTTATCCAAGAAAGACTAGGTCCATGTAAACCCATAATAGATAGTTTACGTACCAACAGCTCTATATTAACTCTGTCAAAAGCTTTGACGAAGTCGGTGTATACTGTGTCAACTTGATAATTTCCATCCAATGCAGATGATACAAAATGTTTGTATACCAACAAATTAGATACTGTTGAACGACCCGAAAGAAAACCATGCTGTTGTGGAATAATAATGCTTCTAGCAAACCAAGCCAATTGTTCTGAAGTTAATTTGTCAAGCATTTTAGGTATACATGATTGAATGCAAATTCCTCTGTAATTTTGCATTGAATGACGATCGCCTGCTTTAAATATAGGGGAGATGTAGCCGATCTTCCAAGCATCCGGAAAGGTGCCAAGTTTTAATGATTTACTAAATAATATGTGTACTGGTGTACAAAGCGAATAAATGCAATTAACCAGAAAGCTGCTAGGTATTTTATCAGGACCTGCAACATTTGTAATTTTTAAGTTTAAAATAGAATTAAACACTTCCTCTTTGCTGATGGAAAACGAAAAATTATTAGGGCCAATTGAGAAAGTCTTCTTATATTCACAGTTTATTACCTCATTACCGTTTACATATATTGAAGAAAAATATTCAGCGAATAGGTTGGTGATATCCTCACCGGTATTAGCAGTAACATCATTATATACCATACTATTAGGTAACGTTTCTTTACCGCGGTTATCATTAACAAATCGCCAAAAATATTTAGGATCAGTATTAATCCTAGATTCAACAGATAATAAATAGTTATCATGGGCCATCTTACTCAATTTCTTGCACTCTGCTCTGAGGTTGGAAAAATCTTCATAATCTTGTGGAAGTCCCGTATTTTTATATTTAATATGGGCAGCTTTCTTCTTACGAATAAGTTGCTTTAATTCAGAATTCATATATTTAGGAAAAGAGGCATTAGAATTGTATATATATTTAAATGGAATGAAGTTGTCTATAGCGTAATAAACAATGGAATAAAAGGTATCAGTAATTTTATTCATATCGTTACCGGAAAGTTCTACGTCCCAATCGATAGTATTAAAAAATATATTAATTGCTTCATAATCTCCTAAATTATATAAAAATGTCTTCTCATATGTGCGTAAAGTCGGTGTCATAATAACAGGTAGCTGAATTGAATAGGCAGGATGATGTTGACTGGTAGGTAATAAAATATTATCTGCCAAGTTAACGGAGACATTGGTCAGTTGCGTGAATATCAAATCTAAAAATACAGCTCGAGCATTCGGGATTAAGTTAATTTGATTAAGATTGCAAAAACTATAGCTATTTAGAAGCAAATTCCCAACAGGCGAGTTTAGGTTTGACGCAATAGATATTTGATCGAACCAATTAATTTTGGGCAGATTGTAATCACCACAAATCAAAAAATTAGAATAATCGTTACATAGACTTTCAAGAGTGTAGGCATGACTATTATAAATATGAACCGGCGAGCGGGGAGGAATATATACACAGACAATTATATAATTAATTTTGTTGATGGAAATAGAGACAAACATATGTTCGATTTTATTACACTTGGTAATAAGTGTCGAATTAAAGCACTTCTTAACTGCGATAAGTAGTCCGCCACCTCTAACACCACCATCAACGCTACGATCAGATCTATAAATATTATATTGGTTGAAATGTAATAAGCTATTAGCCAGGTCGCTATATAACCATGTTTCACAAATTATAATAATATCAAAATCAGTTGAGTTAACTGAAAACATCAAATCCTTAAGCTTAGTTCGAATACCGCCACAGTTTTGATAATATATATTTAGTTTTTTAACTGAGATACATTAGAACGATTGTTAGAGGCAATGAAAGGGATATTATTTCTATACTTTATGTGTATGTTGGTTTCATTTTGAGATTTTCGTAATTCAAGTTCGTTCTTAATTTTGTTGAAATAATCAATTTGTTTTTTTGTTCGATCAGGACGAAATTTCATCCGCGAATCAGGTTGAACAGAGTTACTTTTAATAACACACAAAGCATCGTTGTCGTTATTAAATATTAACTTCAAAGGCCTCGGTCTATTGTTGTTACTATTTATGCCCAAACGAAATACCTTAACAGGTTTAATATCAATATTTCTAGTATGCAGAATAGAATTAACTTCTGCAATGTCATCCTTTACTTTATCAGCAAGAGCACTCGCTCGAGATTCATTGAGATTAAATAGTATTACGTTCTTTTTTCTTGCAGATCTTTCACACATTTCTTCAATAACCTCCTCGGTTATAAAGTTCTTATCGGACATTGCCAATTTAATATTATCAATATCGTGGCTAAGAGTTTTATTAGCTTGTTCTATATTCAAAATTTTCGATTCAATTTTACTAAATCGCGAGTCGATTATATTTATAATTTCATTTTTAAATAACAAAAATTGGTCCGTTATAATTTTGTTCAATGTATCAAAATTAAAATTAAATGATTCGTAACGAGGCAAAGGAGACGATGACTGAATACATTTTACACAAACCCATTTCATATTTTTATTGTTTAGACACGAAATTTCAATATCCTTTAGGCCACTACATTTAATGTGAATGGATTTACAACATTTTCCGGAACATTTTATAAAAGGCGTACTTGGGGTGACCGCCTGATCACAAATTCCACATTTGTTAACCATTATTATGAGAGACTACGGGTGTAGACGAAGGATCACACGTTTCACGTCACGCGGCCTATCGTGACGACTTTAAAAGACAAACAAAGGTACGAGGGCCACGATTAAGGAAAAAATAGATTCAACAGAGGGCGAAGGGAATAAATAAGTGGGCCTCAAATATAAATTAAGTACGGTCCTGTCGCGACAACTAAGGCCAAACCGCCACGCCACTAGTACAAGATTATACCGCACTAAATGTAAACAAACATATAGGTTATAAAAATTAAATATTTGATTAAATATTAATACTTACAAAATACGGCATATGAATGTTATTAATAAGGTAAGCATTGAATACTACATAACAGCACCACATCCACTACTTTAACAAACGAGTAGAATTTATATAAAACTACACTAGTGAGGCAGAAAGGCACGCACGCCATACGAGTGAAAATTAAAAAAAAAATGTTAGTCAGTATTAACGCTCAGAAGCATGAAACCAATTGCATATACCTACTTTATTAATTTATTACACCTGAAACAGGTTAGCAATTAAAGATCTGGGTATAATTTTTGATTCGCAACCTACTTTTAATAATATATAACCTAGTAGAATGGATATAGTATATCAAAATACTACTTTTAATAGTCATATTACTAAGATTTCCAAAAAAGCATTATAAATATGGGATATATGTGGTCAATTGGGAGGAATATGTATATCTCTAGCTTAAAAACTTTGTATTTATTTATTTATTTATTTATTTATTTATTCGTGCAATTACAAGAAGACAGTTTACACAAGTCAATACAGAATATCAAGAGAATGCTAACTTCTAGGTTGCTTAATTAAATAATATAAAACATAAATAATAAATAAAATCTAACATTAAAATAGATATAGCAGGACAAGAATTTACGTTTAAAAACTGATGGAATTATACATAAAATAAATACATAGAACATTAAAATAAAAACATTAGTCTAGAAATTAAAATCATAATGATATAATGGTATATAAATCAATTTAAAATATTCTTAAAATCGAATAGACAACCACATACATTAAAACTTAAAATAGTACACATTAAAATTAAAGAAATAATTAAAACTAATCTAAATTTAGAGACTATACACAATGCTATAAAAATTTTCAATATATTAAATCTTTAAAATCATGACTGATAAATTCTTCAACGGAGTAAAATGCTTGTGATAGGAGAAACTTTTTAATTGCCAATTTAAATTTTTTAAGGGGAAGGTTTCTGACATTTTCAGGTAACTTATTAAAGAATAATATTCCGAAGTATGTAGTTCCCGTATTGGATTTTTTTAGTCTCGACTGCATTTGGTAAATATTACTCTTACACCTAGTTGAGTACTTATGATGGCAGTGAGTTTTAAATTTATGTGCCTTTTTTTTGACATATAGTAAACATTCTAAAATGAATATGCAAGGTAGGGTTAAGATATTCAACCTTATAAAATGAGCCCTGCACTCCACCATATAGCCGATACTTGCAATAATTCTTATTGCACGCCTTTGGAGTCCAAATAGACGATGTCTTATTACCGAGTGACCCCATATGAGGACTCCGTATCGTAGATGAGACTCAACTAAAGAAAAATAAGCAGTTCTTAATACATGAGTTGAAACTTGTCGCGATAGATTGCGCAGACAGAAAATATTTTTAGTGATAGTTTTTGCAGTTTCATTACCATGTCTTTTCCAATTTAGATTTGAACTAAAATGCACTCCGAGAAATTTAACAGAGTCTTCAGTTTTTGAATTAATTTTAAAACTTATAGTTTTGGTTTTACTCTCGTTTAGGTGTAATAAATTGCTGTTGCACCAAGATGAGATATCTCTTAGAGTTTGTGCATTTAATTGGTTGACGCTTAATTCATTGTTACCTATATTTAAAACGGAGGTATCATCAGCAAAAATAATGGCATGTGTATTCTCTAGATGTTGGGGTAAATCATTTATATAAATGAGAAAAAGTATTGGGCCCAAAATAGACCCTTGAGGTACACCATGCATTATTGGCTGAGGTTCCGATATTCTTTTTTCCCAATCAACTACTTGTATTCTATTTTGTAGATAGGATTTGATAAGATTCATACTATGGTTACTAAAGTTATATTTTAAAAGTTTCTCAGCTAGAATCTCATGCGATACACAATCGAACGCCTTGCTAAGATCAACAAAGGAGCCCATACAATTTTTTTTATTTTCCAATATTGTTATGTAGTCCGATGCATAATTAAATATAATTGACCAATGTGAACACAATTCACTACATCCAAACTTAATAAACTTGAATAAATTTAAAAGAAATTTCTTTTATGTATAGAGTAAAAATTATGACTTTCTTATATAGTACCGAAAAGTAATCGCCATAACTCATCGGTACCACATAACCTTAATAGGAAGTTACTTGATGGACGTAAGATTGGTGCTCAGCTATGTTTACTTCAAGGGATAGTCAACGGCCACATTGATGATCCATATGTACAACAATCAATATCGTTTCATTTTGCCAATTGAAGGACGCGTTCGACTATTCTTATTCTTAGTATATATGTTCATATTAGATGATCAACATGAATTCAAGGTTAACAGCGAATGAAAACAGTCCTCACAGAAAAGTTGCCATAACATACTTGTAATTCGAACTTATTTAAACTTCAGATGCCTAATATATTACCAATATTATTTAACAAAATCAAGAAAAAACTACGGGTAAAATTACGTATTATTTAAATATTGTTTTTAATACGCTTTTATTTACACTATAACTATAAATATATTTTAATTCATTAAGTAATCAATGTCTATCTGAGATAATTATTAGAAATGAATAAAGGAAATACACAGAAAATATCATTGACTTCTAAAATGATTCACTGGAATTTATCTAATAATTGGTGCCCAATATGAGGCTAAAGTGATAATGATAATGAGAAGGAAAACGATACATTAAAATGTAGAATTATTTTGAAGATAAAATATGATATAAAATTGTATATTTTGAATTCTTTTGCTTAAATGGTCCAAAAATTATGGTACACATTAAAATTATGAACAATTTAGGAGAAAGTTAACTCCTTAAAGTGGTTCTTTATGTGTGCATATAGATGAGTAGTTGATCGACAAGATATATAATATAAAGTTATCTTATTTTTACTTAGAAATAAAAGTATTGTACTTGCATAAAAATATATTTTTGTTCGTGTTGTGGAAGTATTTTTTTACAAATTCATAATTTAATGTTGGATTCAATTATTTCTGAAAATATAAATCACATATCGCTTTCGACAAAAATTTTGATCTAAAACATGGCATGCACAGGAGATTCTGGCCAAAGATGAGATTTAAAAGTGGAAAATATTATATTTTTATGTCTGGTAAGCTATTTATGATAAATATTTTAATTCCTTTATATTTTGTACTGCTCATCTAATCTAAAGTAATATTAAGATATTTCAAAAAAAGTCTTCTACATCCAGCGAGGCAAATTGAAACTATACAAGTCCAGCAATAAATAAGAATATTCACAGTCATCTGTTCATCAATTTTTAATAGCAACACACATCGTGTAAACCAGTCTCTCTTATTAAAATTAATAATCTCTGTACTGAAACACCTATATAATAATTTACTGTTAAAACTGAACACTTAATTTCTTTATAATAAAATTTGAAGTTATGAACTTACGAATACATATTTTTAAGTCACATAAAGAAATAAATAAACTTTACAATATATAATCATAAATGTATTAGTTACGTATTGATATAACATAATTTTAACGAGTATGTAAATCTAATATCTCAAAAATACGTAGAGTATAAATGATGCGGAATCTAATAAAAATCGGCATTTCAGTCTGGCCACGCTATAAAAACTGAAGATAAAATGAATTTATCAGCGCCATAAACGGCAGCGACGTAAAATTATTTTATTCTGGTCGCGAAGCTGTCTGCTTTTAATGCCAAAATAAAGCTGGAAACTAGTCCACGCTATAAAAGCTCCCATACGAACTATTTCTAAGAATATGATATCATCACGTCTCTTTAGAAATGAAATATTCAGTAATGCCGAGTTATTAAATTTAATGCATACTGAAATATTATTATCAATTATTTTTGTTGTTTGTAGTAATATATCAATTTTTGGATTCATAAATAATACATTTATATTAGGTAAGGAATTTATCAATACTTGGTTTGTTTCACTGATTTTTTTTATATTTAATCGACTAATTTCGCTTGTTGTAGCATTGTCAAGAGTAACAAGCGAAACTAGTCGAGTAAATATAAAAAAAATCAGTAAATCAAACCAAGTGTTGATCAATTCTTTATCCAATATTTCATAATTAAAACACTTTAACTTTGTTTGTATAACACTGTATTTATTTTGTGACTATAGTTTCGGTAACTAAACGTACCATTATCAAACATAATGTTTGATAATGGTACGTTTAGTTACCGAAACTATAGTCACAAAATAAATACAGTGTTATACAAACAAAGTTAAAGTGTTTTAATTAGTGTTCAACATGTATAACGAAGAGATAAGTGAGAAAGTTCTAAACGTTCTACTGATTTCCTTAATTGAGTTGATACACCACAAATATTTATGGAGCCGTCAACAGCGAAAATTAACAATAGCAATCTTAAACGTTAAATTATTATTTCCCTTGTTGGATTTTAAGAGTACGTGAATGAAATGTATATCTAGCGATTAATAAACCAAGTGAAAAAAGTGCTAAAATAGTGTTTTATTTAATTTTATTATTTTCCTGTTGGCAACATAACCGTTGTTATTGTTAAGTTGTAAAATTCATTAACTGTCTCCAAGATATTTCACTGGATCTATACATTTCAGCGACTTGGTCGGTTCATTATACAACTTATTTATTTTCTCTCAATATAACAAGGAAAAACTTAGGGAAGTAACGCCGTAAAAATTGTATCCAGTTCGGTTTAATAACAAGAAATATAGAAGTATTTACCTTTGCAGCAACCTTATTAATTAGTTCTCTTTGTAAAGTATTGAAAAATATCTCGCATTTTCAAGTAAACATTTCATTTCTAGGAATATTCCGTAGCATAGAATTTGCTCAATAAACATTCGGGAAATCCGATTAAAAACATCCACCGTGTCCTATTTGCATTATTAAGACGGGTAAATATTCGTCTGCCTTCTACAGTAAAGGGCTCACAATAAAATCTAATAAAAAAAACATCCCTTTCAGACATTTATTTAAAGGCGACGCCATTCGTTAACGTTATTATTCCCTTTGCCAACTCGTTAAGCGCATTTTTTAATAAATCCCTTTGAGCAAATATTAACTGCGCCAAGTAATATGAAAAATAATGTTAATATTTGTACATCGCGAATATTCGAGGTATCAAATATTTAATATTAATTATTGCAGATAAATAGTATTTGGGTTTTAATGGAGTTTTAATTCCTATGCACCTTATTGGGGTTGGAGGTTTTGTATTTGTTTTACGTTTTAAGGCGTTCGTAGTTAACGAGGTAAAGAGTCGTCTTATCTGAAGGTTCTAAATATTACGAGCATTAAGAATGTAACGATATCAGGGGAGCTATTCTGTTGGTATCTTTAAGAGTCTCCGTTGGCTAGAATATATTTAGGGTTATTTTATTAAATAAGTTCAATACACAAAATTTAAACGTATTTAAGAAAAAATAATACCATTTAAAATGTTATATATTATTTATTGTTTAATTGTATAAATGAATAATACATTTAATTTAATAAAGGTAAAAGCATAAGAATAAATAATGATTTCTTCATGAATTTAACAACTGTAATTTTATTTTAATATTTGAAGCCAGAATACCCAACAAGAATTATAATACTTTTATTATTCGAAACTCTTATTATTCTCCATATTTATATCATATATCACATATTTATATATTACTATTTCACAAACAGGTGGAATTGTTTATCAACAGTATTTACAGATACATAATACGCGATGCTTGTGTGGTTTTTTCATTCTAATACTGTATACGATAGAATCCCCTAATTAATATTTTTTTTTTTTTATAATTTGAATACATTCTATTTTTACTAAAAAATTTTATTATGGTGATGATTGGAATTGAAATTTGTATGGGTGTCCAATTCATTTTCCGAGGAGGCTGGATCGCATTTCCGTAACACCTGACAATTTGATTCTTCGGAGAGAAATGTTGCACGTCAAATGTCATTGGTGTGAGGACCCCTTTACGATCAGATGACGTCACAGTGAAAATCGATGTTTCATCGCCCGTCAGACGTCTACGTCACACAATCCCTTGATATGAGTGCGGGGGTGTAAATCGTCCAGGTATTCACTGATTGGGACAGAAGTGCAGTGAGGGCTGTGGGGCAATGTATTTCTGGCATCCTTTAACATATTCCAAATTTAATTAGAAGCGGATCAATGGAGAGGATCGCCCCGTAGCTTATATCCATGAATTCACTATTTATAATAACAAAAATTTATTCACCTATAAAAATAAATAAAAATATATTTTAATTTCAATCAATAATTGAAAAATATTTTGTCTGCGAATGCTCTAAATAATTAGTTAATACTCTAGAAATATAATTAGAAAGAATAAATTAAATGTCGTACTAAAGTATTGTTAAAAATCCATTTACAAATAATCTTTCGAAGTAAATAATAATTCACAGAACAATTCACCAAATTTGAATTTCAAATAGAAACTTTGTCAATTAAAATAATCTAAAACTAGACCACAAACAATAACTAATAGTCAAATTGAGTTTACTATTTTTTTTTAATTACGCCACACCGTTCTGTACATAGTGAAATCTGTAGAGGAGGAATTTTAATTGCTATAAAAATGCTTTATTTTTTAATAATTGTATTTTATTTCTAATATACATTAATTTATTACCACAGCATCTGTAATTAATTAATATCAAAATAATTTCAATTATATTGAGCAACTCTGTAAACGATGTATTTATGGATTTGTATTTTTATATTGTTGATATTAATATTTACAGCACTTTTTTAAATTTCATAAAATTGCTGTAAAATCTAAAAATTTGGAAAAAAAAGATTTTTTTCAATTATTAGAGATAGAATTATCACAGAAAAGAAAAGATATTTCTATATCAAGAAAATGTAACAAGTAAAAATATGCTTAAAGAAAAAATCTTAATGTACCTAATATTAAAAATTTATCTGTATCTAAATGAAAAATTCATTAAAAATTTTAACCCCATTGTTAAAGTTCTACAATTCTACAAAAATTCCTAATATTTAAAAGGGGTGCTCCTAGAAATTTCAGAGGAATCTAGAAAATAAATTACTTGATAATTTAGAAATTAAAAATATACAACGTGTCCACGTAAGTATGCAACATATGAGAAACTTTTTTCTTATTAATTTATTAGAAAATGTTATTCTTTATAAAGGTGGGTGCTTCATCTTAAACATACAAAAAAAAACACATGATAATGGATGCTATATTAGCCAAATAATAAACAATTTTTATAACGTTTGCACTTTTTAAATTATGGCAGAGCTTAATTTACAAGGCACTTTGCTCTAGTGCTAATATGTGGTGATAACTATAAAACCTGCAGAGATACAGCGAAACTTTTAACGGCAGGCACCCCGAAAAGAGATTCAGTTATTCACAAGTGCCAAGAATTTTAAAGCAATTTAAAAGTCCGGAAAATTTTAATTGCATTTAAAAAAAAGGATGTACTAAATCCTCAAATATCTGTTAGAAAATGCGCCAGAAGTTTAAGTTTGGCAAAGATTACGACAATCGTTTTGAATTTAGTTTCATGGTACAAGGTGAAATAGAAATTGATAGAACATTTCCTAAGAAGATCCTATTTACGGATTTGCAAAATCAATTTACTCGAAAAATAAATGTTTGGTGTGGAATTTTGAACAGAAATATTATAGTGCCGTACAGATTTCGGCAGAGTTCTAATTCAGAAAGATATTTAGAATTTTTAAATAATGAATTGGAAAATGAATTTAACACATTACCTTTGGCTACAAAAAATCTCTTTGGTTTATGCAGGATGGGGCACCTAGACATATCGTGTCGTAGTTGAATATGCTCGCTCACCCGATCTAAATCCACTAGATTACTTTTTATGGGAGTGGTTAAAAAATAGAATTTATTGTGAGAGGCCTTTTGGAAACTTAGAGGATTTGGAAAATAAAATTAGAAATGGTATAAGATATTTATATAATAATCCCAATATTCTTAAATAATCAAAGATTTTAAATCGAGTGTTTTTGTTAATTAAAAGCGTGAATCATTTATTTTGCTTTTTTGCATATTTAAGATCAAGCACCAACTTTTATAAAGAATAAAATTTTCTGAGATATTAACTATAAAAATGTTTCCCATATGTTGCAAACTTACGTCGACACGTTGTAACTGCGAAATTATATAAACGTAAGAAATAATCTAAGACCCATTTCAAAAATTTACAAGAAAAAATGCTGGAACATTCTAGTTACTTTTAAAACAAGAAAATATTAATACGATAAAAGTAAGCTCTCAATATAAAAATATTGCTTTAATGTAAAGCAAGCAATTAAGGAGACTTCACGAAAAATTATAGGTAAAATTCTTGACAACTAGAAAAGAAATTGCTAGAAAAAATTGCTACCAAATCTAAAAATTTATTTATTATTATTATTTATTATGGTGCTTTGGATTACCTCTTAAAAAAAATACATTAAAATACACATACATAAAAAATACACTAAATTTTGAGTACAGGAATCACAGGCGGATTTCATTGTTCAGAATGTTCTTCCAGTCAAACCCTGATGATGATGAATGTTCCCATTTATTCGAGAATTACTTCGACTTCTTTCTACAACTGTAGATATTTATTTTACTTTATAATGAATTACTAAGCATTTTGATAAAAATGTCTAAAATTTGTGTAAATATTTGATTAATGTCAACATTTATTATTAGAATGAAACAGTAGAAAATTATGTAATTCTTAAAAAAGAATTATCAGAAATATAAAAAGTATTACTGATGAAGGTAATAATTATAAAATATAAAATAAAATTATTACGACTAAGAGCAACTAAATTTGATCTAAGTCTTAGCCCTTCATGTAAAAATAGATGTAAATGCTTATCAACATGTGAATAGAAAAGAAAAAAACATATCAAACAAAAGTGCAACTTAGAATAGGTGATACTCAAATCGTTGTTAAATTAACTTATCATATTACACAAAAATCCCTTTGAAATAAAATGTAGTTAAAATAATAAAATTATCAAATTATGTTTAAACTGTTTTTTAAAAGACTTTAACATTTAATGTTGGTGTAGAATTATATAGTTTGTTTATGCTATAAGTAAAACTTCCCTTAAAAACATATAGAATTTTATATAGGAGGTGACAATAGATGTCTGAATCTAAGATTCAAATTGTGGACATCTGTATGAAATTTAATTTTTGTATATATGGTGGTTTACGGTCCAATATAATCCCATAAAACATAACACTGCTATGTAATAACCATCACTGATCCATACTTATCCATTTTGCATATTTTAATTTAAACGAAATACGGTCATATTTTTGTATTCCATATGCAAATCGTAAACAAGATTTCTGAACTTTCTGTTTTCGTATTTGGGTGATTTTGTCTATGCAAGGAGCATAAACAACGTCACAGTAGTGGAAATGACTAAGTACTAGGTGATCACATAACTGTTTTTTTTATTTTCTGAAAGAATTTTACAATGTGGGTATAATAATTATTTAAGGTTCAAGTATGCATTATGACTTTTAAAACGAAGGTCAGAGTCCATCACTAAGCCCAAATTTCTTACTAACTCTACACTTTGAATTTTATTGCCTTCGATCCTAATGTCTAGTTTGGTTTTTATTTCATTATTGCTTTTCCCAAAAATGATTACAGATGATTTTGAAGGAGTTATTTTTAGGTTTACTAGATATTGAGACCAATTGTTTTATGTCAGAATTAATTAGTGCATTTGCTTGTTTAATATTACTGGAATCAAATGAGTAATACAACTGCGCATCGTCGGCATAAAGATGAATTTTGCAATTCTTTATACATTTTGTAAGAAAATTGTGTATATAGCAAAAATAATTGGGCCTAGTATGGATCCCTGGGTCACCCCTCGAGACATTTCTATTTCGGAAGATTTTCCAACATTCGTTTTGACATATTGTTTTCTATCAGTTAGATAACTCTGCATTAGATTTATTGCATTTGTTGAGAAACCAACATAATGCAATATGGCATTTAAGATGTTATGACAAAGAGTTTCAAACGCCTTAGAATAGTCAATATGGATTAATGCAGTACTTTTTTCAATATCCATTTCCCTAATTATATCATCTGTTATTGCTAACAGAGCTGTAGAACAACTATGAGAATTACGAAATCCAGACTGATAGTTTGGGAGAATATCATGATCATTTAAAAGTACACAAATTTGTTTTTTTTATTACTTTTTCAGCGATTTTTAAGAGTACAGGCAATATGCTTATAGGCCTTAGCTCTCTAAATTCTGATGGGTTTTTTTAATCTTTTAAAATGGCAAAATTCTTGAAATTTTCCAAATATTTGGATATTGATTATCAACTAAGCAAGAGTTAACTATGTTTGTAATGAATGGCACAATATAGGGGCAACAAATTAAAATCATGGTAATTTTAATATTGTCTGTGCGAACAGCATTTTTCTTGATATCCAATAAGTATTTACATAATATATTTTCTGTTACTGGTTTAAATTTTAGAGGTTCATCAAAGTTTTTCAAGGTATTTTTACTATAAAATTTAATTATATCATGATCAATGGGTGATGTACTTCCGTTACAGCCAGCAAAATAATAATTAATAAGTTCTGGTTTATTCAAGGACTGAGGTAGAGGAATTTTAGTTCTAGTTTTATGAATATTTAATGATTTAATAACCTTCCAAAAATGCGCACTATTGTTTTTACATCTAAAATCTATGAACTGCTTTTTTTCATTTCAAATTGCAATATTTGTTTGATTTTTAAGAGATTTATAGTACTTCCAATCTTTGTATTTTTAGAATTTTTTAATTTTTTAAATGCAATCTTATCTTTGATAGTGTCAGCTAACCATTCTGGATTTCGTTTAGTAATTTTAACTTGATGTAAAGATGATGGAGTGTCGAAGATTTCAATAAGTTATTTTTTTCATCAATGTTTACAATCTGCAATATATAATGAAATGGTGTAATATTCAAAAGATTTTCTAAAAGTTTCAAATCAATTCTTTCAAAATTTCTGGTAGATATTATTTCAGATTTTTTGTTTAATATATTTTGTTTTAAAGAGTAGGAAATTAAAAGATGGCGATTAGTTACGTGATTAAATATATCTAAAGAATTGCAAATGAAATCAGAAACAGATGCTTGTTGATTAATTCGACGATTTTACTTAGAAAATAAGAGGTTTTTGGAGGAGCCATATTCACTGCACATGCCGAATTTGAATTTGAAAGGAAAATTCTGAAAACATCATAATAAACAATAATTGCTACGAAGTCTTAAAATATATCAAGAAATAATAAGTGCTTAAAGTATAAAGTGCAATAATATCTAAAACTGAAAAATTCTTTATGTATAGTAGTATTTTTATTAAATAATTAACCCACTTACTCAACAATCCTATAAAGAAAAGTAAAAAATTAGAGACAATTCTAGAAAATGAAATAAAACTGCTGAGAAACTTTGGATATTTAGATGGGAAATGAATATTAAAATTACCAATGTAAATATGCTAAAAAATTCTAGATACTTTTACAATTAAAAATATTAACACGGCAAAAGAAAAGAGCTCTGAATGCAAAATTTGCTGGATAATTCAATACAAAGCAAACAGTTATGGAGACTTCTCGAAAAATTATATAATTCTTTAAAATATATTATAAGAGAAACATCAAGACCTTTAAAAATATCGTGTTAAACATTCTAAAAAAGTCAAATTCTTCACATCTTGAAATATTGCTTTTAATATAGCCTAATTAAAGAAAATTTAAAAATATACAGTAGAAGTTACAATTCTATTAGTCCCCCCATTGTGATTACTGCAATTTTAAAGAGAAATTATTGGAAAAATCCCATAATATACAAAATTTCCGAAATTTTTTCTAACGTAAATTAACAAAATATGGAAATTTCGCAAAAAGTAAAAGAAAAACTGTAAGGAAATTCTTCACACTTAGAAGAGATATACTTAAAAATGTCTAGAATACTTGAAAGTAATTTAGAAATCTAGAAATGTATTTGCTAGAAAATTCAATTATATAATTATTAAAACGATATAACGAGGGAATCAATAAAATAAAATAAAAACATATGTAAAATTTTGGGCTGAAGAAGCACAATTACAAATCGTGTTTTTCACTCAAACCCTTCCTCTTCCATTGAGAGTGAACTTGAGAAATATTAATATTATAGGTACGGATTAGAATTTTACTCCAAAGGTTTCAGATATAGATAATGAAATAAAATATTCCTTTCTGACTGGTGAGTTGTGTAAGAACTAGATAAACAAACTAGGCGTATGCTTAAAGTAAAACCTCTTGCGAAAAGTAACGTTTCAAAATTGAAAAAGTATACTACCACGGAGTTGTTGATTTTGTTGTACATATTGGGAGAAGTAATACACTTGTTACTTGTTACTTCTCCCAATATGAAAATTTGGTTCTATCAAGAATGTAGCAGAACAAGTATCGAATTTGTTGATCACTTTGACTAGTCACGAAATAACAGATTCCTGTTACAAGAAGCTGCATACAAAACAACCGTGAAGAAAGTATATGCTGATGCAGAGTAGGAATATATTAAACATTTTATTTCCTGCTAGTAAAATGATTAAAGATTAGGTAAATAAAACAGTGTGAAGTAATACTTTGCGCGAAAATTTAATTAGTTTTCAAGTTCAAAAGTTCAAATCGAAAGAATAATTTTAACTGAAATAAAAAGTTTATAATGTTTTGAACACAAAACCTTATTTGACATTTTTTTAATTCATTGTCAATATAGATTACCACATAATAAATATTGTAATCATTTTCTTCATTGGAGCAGCTTAGAGTTAAAGAAAATATGTTTTTGAAGACGTTCCATGTGAACAGGAATGCAAAATTAACAAGGATCAGCTTTCAAGATATGATTCTGTTCCATAATTTCTAGACATTGATAATTCTTCTGATGGAAAAAACAAAAGTACAAGGTTTTTGACAAGGCAAATAAATATTTATTTTTTTCGTCACTATCATCGAATTTTCTTGGAGATTATTGATGTTTTTCTTTGATAAAAATAATTGAGATTACTTCAACCTAAATATTTTGTTTTCACGACTTTTAATTGTAACCATTCCAAAACCCTAAGGATAATAAGAATTTTACTTGAAAGTCATTTTGATGATGAACGAGGTCTTTTTTCCACCTAGTGAGATGCACAAGGACTATGTAAACAAACCAGTAATGGTTTTTCTGTGCTTAAATTTATAACTTCTTAAAATTGAAAATGAATATCAGCATAGAATTTTAATATTGACGAACATTTTGATTTTGACAAAAACCAGGTAATGCCAAATGCAAAATCACCGAAGAGCAGTTTGTAAAAGAAAAAATGAGCTAAAAGAGAGCAGAATTCTGCTACAATGTATAAGAGAGGTTTTCTTTTTTACTAGTGCAATAATTAAGGACGAGGTAAACGCACTAGGCCCAATTTTCCATTGACTGAAGTAATTTCTTATCATTTTCATTTCATTTTCATTTATTTCACATATGCCACAATATACAAAGTAAACAATAAATTCATATAAATATAATTTGATGGAGATTTGTTGTGTCAGTATCAGTAAATAGTTAAAAAAATGTAAATATCAGCGAATAAAATAATAAACAATAAGTAAATATTACACTTACGATTATGTGAAATAGTACATTACATAACGAGAGTTGTAAGTCATATATTACGTTCTATACTTTTTCTACTCCCATTCATTATAATTTGGAATACTTTGCAATATTGAGGCAATGTTTCATTATTAAAACATTTCGCAGCATCGAATACATGGCCCAAAGAGAAGAAGCCAAAATAGGCTAATACCACAATTTCCGAAAAAGACTGAACACTATGATTCATACGCCAATCCATGAATTTACCATAAACCACTTTGTAACGCGCTTTGGATTTTTCCGGGAGAAGATTCTCTGCTGTATGTTCTGCTGGTTGCCTAATTTCTGGTGGAGTTCTAACAATTTAAATAAATAAATATAAATAAATAAAGATTTATTTACGGGAGACCCCATTTTACAATATAAAAAGAATACAATAGAACACAATTAATTTATACTTAAAATTAACTATACTAACTAACCTAATTATAAGTACTAATAAACAGAATAATAGAAGAAAAAAAGAAAATAAAGAATTAATGTTTGAATACATATTTAAAAGGGAACAAAAAAATTACGAAAATTTTAATAGTAATTTTTTGAAACAGCGTTTTGTGGAACCAAATAAATTAAACCATGAGTTTTTATTTAAAGTATTAGCAGATCTTAGGATACGGCTGAATGAATTATTTTGTAAAAAATTAGTCGTATGAGTCCTAACACTAAATAAATCACAATGTCTAAGTGAACGTTTAAAATTGGAGGCATATATGTTAATTTCCGAAAGCAGAAATGGGCAATAAATATCGGCATTAAGTAAACCGTGCAGAAAGCAGAGATCAGTAATATTCCTGCGATCTTTAAGTGATGATATATTTAATGTTTGCATTATTGACTCATAACAACCTTGAATGTGCTGTATGCCCAGTTTATATTCCATATTCCGCAAAAACCGATTCTGAATTGATTCAATACGATTTATATCAATATTCAAATACGGTGACCAAATAGGCGAAGCATATTCTAGGTGGCACCTTACTAACGTACAATACAATAATCTTAGACAATCAGAATTCATATCCTTAGAGATGTGCCAAACAAAACCCCACAGTTTTACAGCCTTATCACATGCCTTGCTTATATGACTTTTAAATGTCAAGCGGCTATCAAATATTACACCCAAATCTTTGACAGAATCAGCACATTTCAATGGCGATGAATTAACAATATAATGATAATTAAATGGGCATGCACTCCTAGTAAAATAAATTGAAATACATTTTTCATGGTTTAAAGATAATTTGTTATTAACGCACCATGCATATATACGATCTAAATCGTCCTGAAGTAATTTACAATCAGATGGGCGCTTTACAACTTGAAATAACTTCAAATCATCAGCATACATTAAGCATTCACCGAATTTTATAACATCTACTATATCATTAATGAACAGCAAAAATAAAATAGGTCCAATGTGGGAACCTTGCGGTACACCAGAGCTAACTGTTATAGGTTCAGATATAAAGTTTAAAACCCGAACTCTTTGTGTGCGATCGCTTAAATATGATTTGAGCCACTGTAATATGTTTGTATTAAATCCTAATACTCCCAGCTTCTCGATCAATACCGAGTGATTTACTCGATCAAACGCCTTTGAAAAATCGGTATAAATCGCATCAACTTGGCAATTGTTGTCAAAGGCGTTTGATAAAAATTGCTTAAAGTGCATTAAATTTGTTACAGTAGATTTACCACGTTGAAATCCATGCTGATTGTTGGAAATTATTGAACGAGATATCCAAGCAAGTTGTTCACTCATAATTGAATCGAAAAGCTTAGGAATAGCAGACTGTATGCTAATCCCTCGATAGTCAGCTACATTATCTCGACTACCACCTTTAAAAATTGGAGAAATATAACACTCTTTCCAAACACTAGGGAAATGGTTAGTTGAGAGTGATTTCGTAAATAAATAATATAAAGGTTTACATAATGAGTAGATACAATTAATTAATAGGTTCGTTGGTACCCCATCTGGACCGAAAGAGTAGGAATTTTTCAAACTTGAGATGCGGTTAAATACTGATTCTAGCGAGATGGTGAAGTGCGAGTCTTGAACTTGATGGACACTCCTAATATTGAATTGGTTCGCACTCGACTGATCGGGATTGACGTCAGACACATCAGTTCCATAAACTGTTGAAAAGTAGTCAGAAAAAAGTGAAACGGCCTCGAGTCCATTTTCAGCTCTCCTATCATTAAAAGTCAACACCTCTGGAATTCCGTTATTCTGTCTAGCATCTTTGGCAAATTTCCAAAATCTACGTGGGTCACTAAATATATTATTTTGAATTTTACTCATATAACCCGTGTGCAGCTTATATGAATACTCTTTACAATATGATCTTAAACTGCAAAATAATAAGTAATCTTCACGGGATCCAGTCTGTTTGTATTTTGCATGTGCAATTTTCTTATCACGTATTTTTTTTATAAGATCAGAATTGAACCATTTCGGATACGACTGTTTCCTTTGTTTTAAACGTATCTTAGGTATGAATAATTCCATACCTTTATAAACATAGTCATAAAATTTATGGACAGCATCTTCTAAACTAAGTTCAGAAAGTAAACAATCCCAATCAATATTATGAAAATAGTCATTTAGTCCTGCATAGTCAGCCTTATTGAAAAGATAAATTTCATCAGTCATTGAAAGAGTATCAACAATCTTTTTCATGGGCAGAGTTATACAATATGCAGAATGGTGTTGGCTAGTACCGAGTAATATATCGTTGGCTAATGAAGTGTAAACATTATCTGCATTTGAAAAACATAAGTCCAGAAATGTTCCTCTTGCATTAGGAATCAAATTAAGTTGCTTAAGATTTAAAAACGCATATGAATTTATAATTTGTTCACCTTGAGGGCTAAATATTTGCCAATCATAACTATTAGCAAGCCATTTAATATTACTTAGGTTATAGTCACCGCAAATTATAAACTTAGAATTTTTAAAATTTTCACACAATGTTTCCAATACCGTACAATGATCTTTATAAGTAGCAACCGATGAATTGGGTGGAATATAAACACCACCAATTACTAACTTAACATTATCGAAAGTGACTGTTACAAAAATATGTTCAATTTCATTTGAAGAACAAACGAATGTAGATTTCAGGCATTTTTTTACGGCTATCAGTAGGCCACCACCCTTACGATCACCAGATATCGTTCGTTCAACTCGATAAAGGGAGTAGTTAGGTATTAAAAACTGACTGTCTAAAAAGTTATTGTACATCCAAGTTTCTGTTATAATAATTATATCATAAACACAATTATTGACGTTGAACATAAAATCATACAATTTTGTCCGCATGCCTCCAACATTCTGGTAATACAATATTAGTTTTTTGAATTAGTATCAGTATCAACAGCAGGGGGTCTACTATTAGCAGTAGCTATATACGGCGTATCGTTACGATATTTAATAATAATATTTTTTTCACCACTAGCCACACGAGAATTTAATTCAGCTTTAATATTGTTATAGTACTGGCGCTGTTTTAGAGTCCGATCACTTTTAAAATGCAAACGTTTATTATTGTTAATGGAGTTCGTTTTAAGCACTTGTTTAGCGGTGGTTTCGTCAGAGAATATCAATTTAAGAGGACGACAAGCGGTAACGCTATTCTTTTTGCCAAGACGAATTATTTTGAGGGGTTTAGAAGTGACTCCGAGTGGTTGAAGAATCTTATCAACTTCAAGAAGATCGTCCTTGACTCTTTGGTCGATTGACAATGCAATAGACTCTTTAAGATTAAATAATAAAACATTTGATTTTCTATTTTGTCTATCTTCGATTTCTTGAACTATGTCGTGCATATTCTCACTAATTAATGACGAGTTTGACGAATTTGACGAATTTTGTTCAAGCTTTGTAAGTCTGTTTTCAATATCAGAAAATCGAGACATTAATGAGGAAATTATATCTTGTTTCAAATTAATAATTTCCTGACGAAATACGTTTAATTGATTAGATATAATTCTATTTAAATCATCAATGGACACAGACATATTACCATCAGGGTTAACTTTCTTTACAGGGTCTGTGCATAAATGACAGACCCATTTAGATTTACTGTTGATTATAAAGGACACTTCGCTATCGCACAGACGAGAACAGCGGATGTGAATTGACTTGTTACATTTTCCGTTGCATTTTAAATATGGGGTGTTAGGGGTAATACCTTGGTCACAAATACCGCATTTGAAAACCATTGTAGTTGCAATTGCACGATAATGTAAGGATAATAACAGGGACACTCACTTCACACCAACGCGACCCGTCGTGGTGACTAACAAATATAAGACAGAAACGTTAGGAAAGTATGGGCCACGGAGGGAAAACACAAATAAAACAAAGGTACATAAATGTAAGGAGCACAAATGAGTTAAAATAAAAATCAATTCGATGGATGAAAATAGGTTCAGTGACCGTCACTAGTTACTTTTTTGCGGTACGACGGCCTTGCACGGGCACTCGCGATGGAAATTTACTAAGTAAAAATATCCAATATATGGTGTAATATTCGGCGTAATTATTAGATATTCACTCACCATATAAATGAATAGCGTCCTTTTTAACATACCAAGTTTCACAATTTTTAACTAATTATTAACCACTAAAAACACATTAAATTACGGAGCACATGTAAACTGCGACCGGCGACTCGGCATTTCTTCTGTGGAGTCACTTTCACTCATTAATAAATGAATTATTAATAATAATTACACCAAAATAACGTCAACGTAATGTGTATTCAACAACGATAAATGTTAAAATTATTTGTCAAGGCTACTTGATTGGAGTTTTGTAATAATAATGGTTACATAATATATTACGTGCTAGTTTTTTCTTCATTACGTGCATGTTTCCTAATGCCATGGTTACTGATCAACAAACGATTATTGCCTACTTACTACTATGGGAGTAGAACAAATATATTAATTTTCATATTTAAAGAAGAACAGAGAAGAAGAGTTGCAGAAAATATTTTTTTTTTAAATATTGATGTAATTTGGGAGTTTTACCTGCTATGATTGGTCTTCTGGTTAGCAAGTCTTTCTCAGCGAAAAACAAAAAGATTTGTTGCTTTGTTGTTAGGAAGGCATAAAAATAATATATATCACCACGAAAATAACGACCAGGTTTCCTACAATAAATTTTTTATGTTATAATTGTTTATTATTTAAAAATTCATTTTGTATTTAAAATAATTATGTTTATATTTTTCAAATAAATTTTGAATCTAAAACTAGACCGTTTTACAGATTAAATCTTAAGAATTATTATTAGAGTGTGTGTTTTGAAATATAAATTTAATTGAGAGATTAATCTTAAGCTTGAATTCGAATGTCTATCATTAAATAACATTCATTGTATTCCATCAAAAATATCAAAAAAGTTCTGACGTATTTTACGTTTAAAATATAGGCCTAAGAAATTCTATTCATATTCTAATGAGAATTATTCACCAAATAAACTATCGAACACAACTCTAAAAGCCGCATGCTGTGGTATTATTGGGGTATTTATTGATTTATTGTCCGCAAACATGTTAAAATTTTAAATGGACAACGGCTTGACATTTGATACTATAGGTCTCTTTCGGTTAATAAACATCACTCAATAAAATGGTCGATTTTTTTACGTGAGTGAATGTAATCCAATATTTTTTTAAATAGAGGTGAAATATAAAAATTTAAAAGTAAGCTAAAATAGAATGTATTTTATTCATAAAATATTACAAATTTTATCAATATTTAAGTATGTTTATTTATTTATAAAATAAAAGGACACCAAAATAAACCAAAATAATTACTTTTTATACATGATGCCATCATAATTTGCTTCATTAAATTAAGTTTAATGTATTCAACATAAAAAAGGCCTTTAACAAAAATAACATTATTAGCTTATTATTATAATATTATTTCATTGAATTTATGTTATAATTGTTTCATAGAAAAAAATATACCCGGCGCATCTACCATAATTTTAAAGGTTTTATTCAATTTTCTTCACTTATATTCATAAAACTAAATGTGTGTTTTTCTTATATTTTTAGGTTTTAGTAGAAGTTCTAAATATTTGTTGACTACTACAAAACAGTCGCATAAGGAAGATTTAAAAAACACATTTTGTTTATTAATATACCTGATTCAAAATGTTTTACTTAGTAATGACCTAAGTAATTAAGTGTTAATCAAGAAATAGCATAATTTAATATATATTATATAAGTTATTTTAAAAAATAATTAATTATTATTTATACCTGTCTTGATTATATGCTTGACATTTTAATTTTAATAAGAGATATTTAATCAAATATAAATGATTTATTTATATAAATAGACCTTTTAAAATACAGAAACGAAATGCATTCGGTAACAAATTTTCAACTAACGAGCGTCGCCATAAATATTTATACCGCTCACTTAATACTGAGTGATCGGAATCAAAAACACTCGGAACGAAAAGGAAATAAAGTCGACCCCATTAAATGCATACCTACGTCCCACACCCGTAAATGGGATATATTTATATCCTAGCGAGCTCAGGAGGAGCGTTAGCGCCACACCCACCCGCCAACTCAATTGAACGCGTCACACCATTAATTCCGGGCTAAATAACGGCGACAAGCAATTATTTTCAAGAACTGGATGAAGAATCGCCCTCGAAAATGTGTACAAACGACGGGGCTGAACGTGACTAATGCATTAATGTTCGACGCGACGGTCGGTGTTGGTAATTTTGGCGACATCCAGTTACTGAAAGTAATTACATAGTGTGCATATTGTAACGGTGGTGATTACGGAATCCCGGTTGTATATTTGCTGCACGGACTATTTCGGATAGTGCTTCCATATTAATGCAATGTACATAACATTCATGATCTCGTTACTGACATCGTTGAACTTCTCAATTTGCAATAACATTGCAAACAGCTCCCGAGTCATTGCTTTAGTATTTGCTTTTCCGGAATCATCTAATACTATCAATACTATTACATGTTACAAAATTATACAAAAATTATTACTTATCAAGAACGAATCAGTAAGATGAATAATTTTAAAATAGTGTTTATAAAAATTTATTTATTTTTACATGAAATCTTGTACTTCAACCTACCTTCCCACATAATTGCCGTAATCAATATGGCATATATAATTTCCAAAACAAGCTTTTTTATCCAGTGGGTATAAAAGTTTGCTGCATGATTTAACAGCTACTGATTCACGGTCATTCTGAGACTATTCTCGTCATTATGAAGCTTACCTACGAGGTGCTTTTACAAATTTAAAAATAGATAGTAGTAATCGGATAATCAAGTTGTTTCGAGCCAATCGATGCGATAAGACTTTAAAGTTTGATTTACTGTGTGCGGTCGTGAAGTAAAATGATTCCTCTACTCAGTATGCCACGTATTTTATATTTTTCGTTTGCTTGACGTAGTTTTCTTAATATTACATAGTAATTTTCATAATTTATTTCATTTCATTACGAGGCAAAACCTTGACAAATAACACACCATTTATGTCCGAAACCACGGTACACATGATGTGTGCAAAAATAATTGAAATTGAAAAATTATTTGTACAAACAAATTTTTTATTTAAATTTTTAATTTCATTAAACGCAATGAAATATTATTATTTTAAGTATATTCTTAATTATGTGTTTGTCAAACTAAAACTGCTAGTATATTTCTTGAATAAACAATACTAAACTTACGTGTAACTTTATTAGATGGTAAAGGAAAGTTTAAGTGAATATTGAATAATTTAAATATGTAAATATGAAAAATATTAGGTTTCGTGTAAGTTATGAGCGCGGAGACTTACGCTGTCATGACTTTATGGGAGGATGGAAAATATATTTGTGGGGTGTGCAGAGCCTCTAATATATTACAGCAGATAGGAAGCTAAACATTCGTAAAACAATATGTTGCCTTTAAGATTTATACGCGTACAGAAATATAAAATAAAAATTGCTTGTAATATAATATTATTGTATTTAATAATAATTTAATAAGTTTTATAAGTTTTAATAATATTTATTTTTTAAAAAATATACTCCTAATATTTACAATGAAGGAAATTAGTTCATAAATTAATAATATAAAATATAATTTGTTGATCAAAAATAATTAATGATAAAATGGACAAATTTCATGAAGATTAATTAATATTTTGGAATTTATCTAATGTATTTAAGTAGTTCTAAAATTAATTACAACACTCCAAACCTACTATGTTTGAATAACCAAATTATATAGAATTATTGGCGTGTAAGTGTAAAGTTGGCAATTATACTCCGGTACGACCATCATAATGGTTATAAAGTTCTTTATTTGAACTTTTAACTTTTAGTTCAAATAATATGAGCAATTACTATGTTAATAAATACATATTCTTTCTGCGTTATTTTTCTGTCGAATGCATGGGTTAGGAAAATCCTCTTTGAACTATCCAGAAATACAGATTACTTTTTCAAAAAATTTTAATTATAGAGTTAAACCAGCGGCTGCTATATATCCAAAAATAATTCTAGTTATTTTTGAAATAGTAATCCTGACTGACAAAGATCGTCGAGAAAATTAAGACTTAACCACTTAGCTACTTTTTTCGATAACTTTTATTAATCCATCCAATCCATGTATTTAATGAATTTTTAGTCGTAAAATAATGGTGAATGCGCCGGGCTACAATTGGTTAATTATAAAATTTTGCTTATCTTTTATATATCATGCTTATAACAAGTTGTTAATTCAATGTTTAAGATACAAAATGTAATCATATACATCTAAAATATAGCACGTGGTTTTAAATAATAATATACAGAATGATTCTGCGACTCGGGGAATAAAATATTCCACATATACTAGAGCGATATAGGTGATAATTCATGTAAACAAGTATTATAAAAGTCTTCAAATAACTAAGATACAGGCTATCAAAGTAAAGAAATTTTAACAAATTTTACTAAATACAGTGCACGCCGCTTAATGTGATCACAACGGGACTCGGGGTTTTTGATAACAATAACCGATTGATTATAATAGCCGAAAAACAAAACTTTATTTTAAATAAAAATATATAACGTAACAAACTATAATAACGTAACATTTTGAATTGTCTACAATTATTTGTTATATGACTTTCATGTTGCTTCAATAGTTTATTAGCAATTGGCAAAAATGTCAAAAATTTCAATTTTTATTTTTTTTTTCTCGAAAGTTAAGAATTTTATGAAAAATATATTTTAACAAAATTTGTTCAGTTTCTCATTCTCTTTAACTTTTGTTCGAAAAGTTTTGTAATATTTTTCATATTAAAAAAATACACCCACTTCCGGTGTATGAATGTTTACCAAAAGCTTTTCAGTTCCACTTTAAAACCTTAAGTTTAAAGTTTCATCTCAATCGGATCAGTCATTTTTGAGATACAGCACCCACAGACAGACAGACAGATACACACACACAGACACATTTTTTTTTTTCCAGAAATTAGTTTAATGGACTCGGGGGACCTCAAAACGGATATTTCCGCAAAAAAAAATTTCAAAAAAGAATCACGATCACAATATTTCCCCTATATATACTTCGTACATAGGGAAAGTAAAAATGATAACATAAACCGAAATCATGACTACTATAAACGAAAATTTTTGTATGTAGTATTACACGTTCGGCCCGTTCTTCGCAAATGTGATAACAATATCCGATTGATAACATTATCCGTGATTCTAATAAGCGGCGTCTACTGTATTTTCAATATTATTCGTGATAGGGTGCTGCAATTTGGTACAACCTAAACTAATATCAAGTAAACTGCTTAAGCAACTTGTCACTTTCATCGGACCGCTGGAACCAAGTTATAAAGAATGTTCCTAAATTTGTTTGTTGAAAACATTTTTCAACAAATCAATATTTTTTTAATCAATATTTACAGACGATATGCTTTAAACTCATCAATGTATTAAAAACCCATCGAAGCTCATTTATTTTGTCTTATGTATGGTTCATTATAAAATATTATTTTTGTTATTGTTCATTAATTAATTATTAATAACATACTAATTTTATTTTTATGTTCTCATAAATTTTCTTAATACAAGATATTATATTATTTGGAATAACGACATTAGCTTAAATATAAAATAACATTTGAAATTATCATTGCCTCTATTTAAATAACACAGAAAAATATTAATATTTTCATGTATCGTTTAATAAATATTTATTTATTATAATTTCCCAATTCACCGTATTTTTTTATTAAATATAGTCAATGTTTCAGTAGTGATATTAGGTTTATAAGTGAATATTGTGGGTCTGTTGATTATTGCGAAATTTAAGATGATAACGTTTTGTCCATAATGATCTAAAAGATGTGATTTAAGGTCTTCTTTTTCATATAATACTGCTCCGATAAAATGATGTTATGAGATATATAATTCAATTTTGTAACATTTTAGTTCTTCGTAGGATTTCTAATGTTCCATCAAAGTTAGTGTATGACATTCCGAATTGTCCACCATTACTTGATTAAATATATTTATTGAAGTGTCTTTTGACTGAACGTTTTGATTGAAAAGAGAAAATGTAGTGGTTTCTATGTTCGATTGTTTGCTTTTTCCATGTATATATTGTCTATTAGCCTTTTCGTGGAAAGATTCAATAACATATGTTTACAGACAACACCTCTGGGCCAAAAATTATTTTTCTGTATTTAGTTTGAGGCATGAGCATCAAAACATTCTGAGTAATTCTAATAATAAAAGCTTTAACTTTACGTTAGGGACATCGATTGTCAAATGGCTACACTTGTATGGTCCACTTGCGAAATATAAAAGGTAACCCTCGTAGTAGGTTTGAAAGTTGAAGGGAATATTTAATATATACTTATCTGTGATATTTGTGTCTAGCTTAAAACAGTTTTATCTGTCTTCTATTAATGTGTGTTTTATACTTTTGATACTAAAGCAATTTCCTCCTTTTCCAAACGTTAGCTTCGAAAATCAAATCAAAGATCCCATTTCCTTCTATGCTTTAATAAATAGCCTAAATACCTCTAATTTAAGTCAAAATACACTCATAGCGCTATGTGCTTCGAATTCCATACATTTTAAAATTTATTCCATAATTTTGGTATCAAATACTAAATAAAATGTACTACCTACTTTAATTAATTTGACGTATCCAATTGGACCAGATAATTTTGAAAATGCCATCTAGAGGTATGTTTTGATCTATGTTGAAACTGTTGCATCAATAGCAATTTTTATATTTTGTCGTTAATTTCTTTCTTCTCTGCAATCTTCAGAATCCGCCAATAATCCTAATTCTCTACTTGTGTTTAAATCACTTTCTCCATCATTAGTATTTGATAAATAATTATCATATTTGATACAGAATTTGTAGTTATTATCAAGAAATCATTTTAATATTTAATTTTTGCAATAAATTCTTCTTTTTTGAAACTTGGAACATTAGAATAATTTTAGATATAGAAAAGACACAAGGTTATTTTATGTTATTAATACATCTTCGTAAAAATTAATAAGAAATATAAATTATTATAAACAATTTTAACGATTATAATTTCAACTACGTGTAAATGTAACATGGCGAAAATAAGAAGCAAACATCAATGATTCATACGCTACAATAGAAATCGGAATTCCCTAACCAGATTACAGTCCTAAAAATTCCAAAAGTGATTAATGCATTTAGTAATTCATTCAAATAAACAAATTGAACAAAACTCACATCAGAATAATATATAGAACTACAAAATTCTAGAATTTTTAAGAAATCTAAAGTAAAATTGCTATAAAATATTAAAATTTTCAAAAAAATTATTCTGAGAAGAAATTGTGGGAAAAATTAAATAAAACTTCAATTTGATGAGGTAAAGCACTTGATAAGTTCCATAATATTTTTATTTTTAGTTGCCTGACACGTGTTTCGATCATTTCAAATTATTTTTAAAGTACATAACTAATTAGTTGAACTTAACAAGTTTTTTACCTCATCGAATTTACATATCTCATGCTATCAAAAATGTAGCTCAACCAGTATTAATTATATAAAGAAACCTTATAAAAAATAATGTAAGAAATTGAGAAATTTTTTTCAAGAATAAAAGAAAAAAATGACTGGCAGTTTTAGAAAATTGCTAGAAGATCTCAGAGGAAACTGCATTTTGAAAGAGAAATGACTTAAACAAGTATATTCAAAATTAATAAAAATTTCTGAATTGTAGACAATTCTCTAAAACTGAACGAAAAATCGTTTGCCAAATAGAACACTAGAGCCAAAAATAGATGCGACCTAGTTTTAAGTTAATAAAAAGAAACTTGCCAATAAATTTTAATAGCCTCCTAAAAATGTTTTCCTATTTGAAAACATACAGGGTGTCCCATTTTAATCCGCCAGTAGCGATAATTCTGAAACTTTGCATTGAATCAAAAAGTGTTCCAAATGAAAAGTTAATGGTTCTGAGGGGGACATCTGATGCCGTAGACTTTGCCCCCCCAGCCCCCCAAGGGGGGCGGGAACAGGGGGCAACTTTAAAATTTTAAATGGAAACCCCTATTTTTTATTACAGATTCTAATAGACGGTTAAAAAGTATGTAAGTTTTATCCGAAACATTTTTTTATTGGTCGAGAGATGGCGCTGCAAATGTAAAAGTTTTTTGTCAATTAAATTGCGAAAATCGTCAAGTAATTAACTGTTATTATTACTTAAGACTTACTCACAACCTTACAAGGTTGTTTTTTTTTCTCAGCCTGCCCAAATACTACCCCCGCCCCCCCTACAAAGACGTAAAGTACTCAAAAATAGCGATTGAGTACTTCTTTTTCAAATTAAATAATGTTAAAATAATTTAAAAAAGAATTTTTTTTCAAACAGTGTTTCTTTCTTTTTTGAATTATTTTACCATTATTTAATTTGAAAAAGAAGTACTCAATCGCTATTTTTCAGTACTTTACGTCTTTGTAGGGGGGCGGGGGTAGTATTTGGGCAGGCTGAGAAAAAAACAACCTTGTAAGGTTGTGAGTAAGTCTTAAGTAATAATAACAGTTAATTACGTGACGATTTTCGCAATTTAATTAACAAAAAACTTTTACATTTGCAGCGCCATCTCTCGACCAATAAAAAAAATGTTTCGGATAAAACTTACATACTTTTTAACCGTCTATTAGAATTTGCAATAAAAAATAGGGGTTTCCATTTAAAATTTTAAAGTTGCCCCCTGTTCCCACCCCCCTTGGGGGGCTGGGGAGGCAAAGTCTACGGCATCAGATGTCCCCCTCAGAACCATTCACTTTTCATTTGGAACACTTTTTGATTCAATGCAAAGTTTCAGAATTATCGCTACTGGCGGATTAAAATGGGACACCCAGTATGTTTGAAAAATTGTAGATTTTTGAAACAAATTCTTTAAAAGATTGAAGGATAAGCCAAACTGTTTGAACCCTCAAGAATGATTGCTCAGAAACATCGAAGAAGACTCTTGTATTTTAGAAATTTCTGTAAAAATTCGTTGATATTAAGCAAAATTTGGTATGGATGTGATATTTCTTTCTCTACAAATCTGAAAAAAAAATTGGTTGAATCTTTAATTACCCTAAAAAATATCTTGTTATTTCGAAAATAAATTATTGGAAAATTGAGGAAACTTGTTATTCTTTTCTAGATTTCAAAATTGTTTTCAAATACATTTTCTAATGATTTATTATTCTGGGAATGTGTAGTATCTGATATAGTGGTTTCATTGGATATAAACATGTTTAAGTTTGATGTCTTTCACTTTTAATTCTTCTAGAGGTTTTGGCTTTAATGTGAGCATTTCAAAAATGGAAATAGTTTCTTTCGGATTTTAATTTATCGGCTAGCTTTGATTTAGAAACGTCCTTTTCTTTATTTTGCTTTGACCTCCTCTGTTTGTTTTGCTTAACGTTTGCTTATTCGGACTTTGACTGATTTTGTTTTGGTACATTTGAATTAAAACACTTTATTTTCCATGTTAATTCAAATGTATCTATTATACTTTTTCATCAAGTGTGTAGCAGAATAAATGCCAACTTGATTTAGCTTTATTTACTTCTTTATCCTCTTTGAGATTCGAAAAGACTGAGGTATCCCTTGTTCTTCTGTAGTAAAATTTGATCTGTAGTTTGTTTTCTTCAGATTTCTTCTCACCAATATGAGCTGGCACAATTGCACCATCTTCACGTAACTCATCAATCAACATTACACTTGATTTATTTCACACTTTTTCTCTACTTACTTGACTAGTTTTGCCTTTTAAAGCATTATCAAGGCTCTAGACAATGACGATGTTAATAAAAATGTTGTGTGAAGAAAAGTTCCCCACTGTATTATTACCAATAACTATTGTCCTAAATATGCTGAAAAGTTTATTTTTATTATTTGTGTATGTATGCAAAGCAGAAAGCGAGTCTCGAGTACATTTTCGGCTCAACAAATTTTACCAAACGCCTTTCAGTTCTTCTAACAAAAATAAAATTTTTAACGTTTTAATTCAAACACTAAGCGGTTTTTTTTTTATCTGCAATTAGCACTTTATAAATTTATAATATTTGAACCGCGCTTCATGTTAGTTCACGCTCTAAATAAATCTTTTCATGATTTCTGAGTTCTGACTTATTTAAAGTGCGCCCGCTGCCTTATGTCAATGGAGGTCTCTTTGTCTGACCATCGAACCGTAATTATCAGTTGGCTTTACATAAAATTTATTCGTCACACACTCACACTCACACACAAAATGCGGTCCGTACACTCGGCAGTCTCTTCAAATGTAATTTAGCCGAACCCGGATCTGGATGGTGTGCTTTTACAAAGTTACTCGCGTTAATTGCACCAACCAGTGCTTTATTTTACCCAAACATAATTTAAATCAAATCCTCACATAAGTTTCCATTTCCCGCAAGCCCCTATACTTGTTAGCGATTTGTTTTATCCACATTGTTACCATATTTGTGAGTGTCTGTCAAACGCAGGAAAATAAACTGAAGTTGTTGAAAAGCTCCAGACATCATATAGATAACATGTTGTGGATATTATTTGGGATTTAATTATTTACATAAAATCGTACATATATCATACAAAGGACTTTATTTACGTTTATATCTACACATTTATACCACATTAACTTTAATTAAGCTTATGTTATTATTGATGTTAATTTAATTATACTAAATTACAATTACCTCATTTTTAATTATTTAGCATGTCTTATTCTATTCAGCGTGTCCGTCGCAGGTTGCTGATCAACATAGCAATCCTCACTTTAGAGTTGGCTGCGCAGAATAATTTAGTGGATGATAGTTTGAATCAATCCCCTAGGTTGCACAGCCATGAGGTTCTGCGATTCTGCTTATGCTGTAAGCAGTTTCTTTAGTTTGATAAACATGTCATGTTGACAGAATATATACATTATTTTTAAATATTGAAATATCAATTAATTTAATGGAAATAGTAATTTATAAAAAGAAGAAATGAGCTTAGAAGCTGAATAATGGCCGCCGGAAGAACCCCAACGAAGATTCTTCATGAGAATAGGCTAAATGGGTCAGAGTGGAAGAACATTTTGAAGAAATGAACTCTCGCCCGGGTCTTTTCAATTAAAATTTTAGTTATATTATTTATAATGGTATGTATTTTTGATTAACTTATGAAGAGAAACAAAGCAAACAACAAATAAATAAATAAATAAAATAAAATTTTTTTTTTCGCTTGCTCCATTCTTTTCTGCATGTCCTCTCGATGTGTGATTTGGAGGAGTTTATTTTGTAATAATATTTTAAATTTTAAATGAAATAAAAATACTATACTTTCTTATTATCATAACGATTTGTTTTAGTGACTATAGTTTTCACTTATTCATTATCAAACTAGTTTCTGCAATTCAATGTGTAAAGCGGACAACTTTTAGGTTAATATTTTATCCATTCAATAAATTTAATATATCCGAACGTGTAATAATCAATACTACAGAAACCTGGAAATAATTAATTATACGTCAAGGGTGTAATTTCAGTCGTCTTAGTCCAATATTGATTCACAGTATTCTGTAGATTGCACAATACATTCAATATTGAAAGGGGTTTGTCGAAAAAGTTTTTTTTTTATAGGAGTTCAAATATTATTAATTATGGGTTTTGTTTTTTAAAATACAGTCAATTCAATTTTTCATTGTATTATAATTCTTGATTACGATATGTTTTTTTGATCTATAATTTCAAATATATAAAACAATTACCAATTACAAATTCAACTTTTTTTTAAATATACGTTATAGTTATGTTATGTTAATTGTCAGGATTATACCAGTCAGTTTCCAACACTTTTATCCTTAAATTATTCGATGTATGTTCATTGTTGTGATTATAAAATTAAGTTTCATGGTACTTATATTATCTTTATTGCCTACGACAATTAATATCAAATATAAATCAAATGCAGATATTAGAAATAAAATTCAAATGGGTAAAGTTCATTTAGTTAAGAGAGAAAGACATCTTTATTTATTATAATTTGGTACAGGGGGATTCACACTATTTATTGTAATTGATTTTACGGCTATTGACCCACATTTAGTTAAAATTGTCACTTAAATTCATTACATTTAGTATTAAATAAGAACATATTAAAATAACTCTTTTGTCGTACATCAAATTGCGTAAGGAATAAATTCCCCCGCCTAACTGGATTAACACCAAAATGTAACATTTTAGCTTGTTGTTTTAAGTCAGACTTAGAAATTTGCATAATGTACGGCTGTATCCAGTTAGATTTTCCAACACACCCTCTCGAAAGCGTACATGTGAGTAATTTGTATTAAATTCAAACAACGCATTGTTCCATTTAAGAGGGAAGGATAAGAAGAAGCGTTTCTGGATTTAGCAAAAAGAATATATTATTTAATTCTTATTGAAGTGGCATTAAATAATTAATTAGATTTGATATCTCTTGAATAATTTTCTCAGTTATGAAACTTAATGAAATAAAACGAAAACATTGTTAAATACTGATTTTACAATTACAAAATTACAAAAAAAAAACGGAGAAACAAATCAATTGTTTAGCAATCCTTAAGAAGTGATAATATTTACATACTAAAGAAAGGAGTAGAAGTGTTATATAATTGTATTTGATGAGGCGCACTTACGGACTGATTGGTTTTAAATAAAATGGCGTTAGTTTTATCCACGTTTAGAATTAACCTATTCTGTGTAAACCAAGCTTGGATGTTCTTTATAATATTATTACCATTATTAATTATGTCTACGTAGGTTTTGCCAAAAAGTAATACATTTGTATCATCAGCATAGCAGATGATTTCACTGTTTAGAGACGTAATCTTTGAAATATCATTTAAATAAATAATAAACAAGAGTGGACCCAAAATACTGCCTTGAGGAATGCCCATTTTAAGTTTAACTGAGTCAGATATAGGTTCATGAGTACCATTATTAATTTTTAGAGATTGATTACGAGAATGTAGATATGATTTAATCCATTCATTTACATTGCCTAGTATGCCATGTTGGTATAATTTACTGATTAAAATAGAGTGATCAATCGTGTCAAATGCTTTTGACAGATCTAAAAGTATACCACAAACTACTACTTGTTTATTATCAAGAGCTGATAGGATTAACTGTATATACTGAAATAAAGCCGTGTGAATACTTTTAGCCTTGGTAAATCCATGTTGAATCTTACTAAGTGAATTTTGATTTTGAAAATATTCAATTAATCGGTGTGACATTAAGATTTCGAATATTTTTGAAAATATGCTCAATATACTTATCGGTCTGTAATTATTAAAGTCATGTACATTTCCTTTTTTGTAAATTGGAGTTTTAACTGATCAGGATAAACACCAATTTCAAATGAACTATTAAATATATGTATAAGTGGTTCAACTATATAGTTGATGCATACTTTAATTTGAGTTTTAGGTATATTGTCATACCCACTACTCTTTTTATTCTCCATATTGGCAACTGTTTTAAATATTTCAGCGCTAGTAACAGGCTTAAGAAACATACTATTACTATTGAATGGCATGTTGCACAAGTAGTGACTGCTATTTGGTGGTAATTTATTGTTTAGCATCTCCGGGGCGATGTTTTTGAAAAATGTGTTAAAATCATTTGCTTGTATAGTGATGTTACTAGTATTTGGCAGAATGCATTTATTCTTAGTATTAGTACCTACTACATCATCAATACATTTCCACGCTACTTTCCACTTATTTGTGGATAAATTTAACTTATTTTTATAGTATAAACATCGTTCCTTATTTAGCAAGAGTTTATATGTTTTTATTTTTTGTTTTAATGCTACTTTGTACTAAGGCCTTTATTGTCAAATTATTTCATAGACAAGCAATTTATTTATTTAAGGTTTTTTATGGCCACATAAAACTTTTTTCAGTGGAAAGTGTTTATTTGTGTACCTTATAGACGTATTAATAAAAGTATTATATTTTGTGTCAACATCACGAGCTTCGTAAACAGATGAAAAGTGTTCATTCGCGATATCATTACAAAACTTGTTTATGGCATATTCAGAATAAAGTCGTATATTAATGTAATTATTAGTATTATGAATATTCAAACATGTTGTTATAATTTGTGCTATGTGGTCAGATATATGTGTATTGATAACATCGGCATGATGATTAGTGGAGTCACTTTTTGTGATAATGTTATCAATACAGTGCAATTGTAGTGTGTTCTTGTAGCTTGATTTATAGTGAGACTAGCATTATGAGATAATAACCAATTCTTGAAATCTCTTGTTTTATTTGAATTTACGAGTGTATTTATATTAAAATCACCAGCTATAAAGTACAACGCATTTGATGATGTTACATGCTCTAGATTTTTATCTAATTTATTTAAAAAATCTGTAGGATCACTTTGAGGAGGCCTATAAATACATACTACATATAATCGTTTATTTGAAATTTTAATTTCGGCGGCCGCGCACTCAAATATTTTACTTTCCGAAACCGCACATATATTTTCCAGGTTTCTAGCTAATATCAGCCCTACAGAATTTAGATATTAAGACATAGTCTGTAAGTTGTTCACTGGACTGCCAATGTTCAGTTAGATATAATACGTCAACACCATTTAAATCATTGATGAGATCAATTATATCATTTATGCAATTGCTTAAGCATTAAACATTTTGATGTAGTAGTTTGAAATTATTTATTGATTTAAATGGTGTTCTTTAAGTTGTTGGTATTTCCTTCGTTCCATGAAAAAATTACACCGCGACACAGTGATTCCTTTTTCCCATAGATTTTCATCCAATAGTTTATCAAGCAACGACAGTGGTGCCCCTATCTTGAAGCTACTGAATGCAGGCTTCGGATATTTCGGAATTATTTTGTGGTTTTTAACCGCTTCTATAATGTTTGTTTTAAATCCTTGGATAATGTATCGGTAGAATAACGCGCAGCATGCAGCCACGCTTTACTTTCGACAGTTTTAAATGGTTTCTCATTCTCTATTTTTCCATTACCAATTAGAGCATTTCTTTTTTTGTTGGATGTTTGATTCTACTAATGTAAATCCATCACTGGTAGATTTATCCCTCTCGGCGGAGCATACATCAGTATCTCGAACGACGGCAACTGACTCTTTTGTTGTGTGTTTTTTCTTTTCTTGATAAGATTCCTTTGATTTATTTACAGGGGCCTTCTTTGGGGCTTTGTTTGTACATTCCTCTTTGGTTGGTGTTTTAGCTATAGCACTATAGGTGACGCTCTTAGAATGCGGGTTTGTGTCAGTGCTTGATTTGTTTATATTAATCATTTCAGAGATTTGTTTCAAATCACAGTGATTTTGCTTGATGATCAACTTATGCTCGACTAATGTATTGTTGATTTTGTTTAATATATTAAACAGTGACTGACCTTCTTGTAGAAATCTGAAGCATGTTGGACATAACCATGTACTACACCATTGCATACACCGTAACATTTAGTCACCAGATCACTGCAAGTTATTAATTCTTCACAGGTTTTACACTTATGTTGAATTCTAGTGTTTTGTTATTTTTATTTTTAATTATTTGTAAGTCTAAGAAGAGAAATTGATTGTTATTTTCCATTTATTGAGTGAATGATATGCAACAAACCGTTTAAACTCGACAACAAGCTTTCTATTATTGATGATCGCCACTACATCATCAACGTATCTGAACCAAACTCTCGGAAAGACAGGTATTGTGTTTTTAGATCTATTTTCTAGGTAGTTAAGAAAAATGTTAGCTAAGAAGGGTGAGAGTGGATTACCTATGACTGTTCCGAATGTTTGTTTGTAGAATCTATTCAAACGTGTTGCACTCCATTAATAACCTCGTTAACTCAATACATTGTTTAATACTTTCTGTTGCTATTGAATTTTCTAATAATAGATTTTTTTAATATATTAATTATTTCTTTTATTGGAATGCTGGGAAACAGAGCTTCTACGTCAAAGGAAACCAATAATTCGTGTCGTTCAATTATTGTTTCTTGTAATTTTAAAGTTAGTGTGGTAATCCTCTTTGTTGATGACAATGAAGGCTGATTTCAGGTACACAACATATTTTTGTTTTAGCGACTTGATTGTTTTGAATTCGGTGTTTTCTTTCTTGATCATCCTTTTCGGTTTTCTGATGATTTTCTCCAATGATTCTCTGGCTGCTATCCGGAAAGCCGTGTCTTCTTCGGGTCCTAAGTAAGATGTTGCATTTTCTACGTCGTTGATGATTGATTCTATGGGTGTGTATTGTGTGGAAATTGTGTGTAAAGCCTTTCTTTAAAAGCTTCACTTCTTCGTTATTGAAGGTTTATTAAATAAAATTTAACCTGTCAAACTTTCATTAATAGCCACTTGTCTAAATCTGCTATCTATCAACTAAGATGTGCCAATTGTTATATTATAATTTCATCTGCCTTCTAGTTGTGTATACTATTATCTGTCAACTGTAATTTACAAACAGACAGATGTCATCTGTCATCGTAAAGTGCCATCTATATACTGTAATCATTTTACATCTAAGGCCTTTATAAACTTTAATCTGTCAACTGTTATCTATTATTTGTTATTGTAAACGGCCATGAACTTTTAACTGTCATTTGTATAATTTCACATTATCTATTATCCTTCAATTATCATCTGTCATTGTTAAACTGTCAAATGACGTATTTTATTGTAAAAGATCATCTATCAACTGTCAACTGTCATATGTTATAATTTCATATCATTTGTCATCTATAAAATATCACGTGCGAGCTTTATATGTCATCATTTTTCAACTGCCTTATGTAATTTGCCATAGTGTCATTTGTCATTCAACCAATGTCATAAGTTTACCTAGCATTATCATCTATCCACTCTCATAATTTTACCTGCAATCCTTCAATTTTTATCTTAACTATAATTTGCTTTTCTCAACTGCCAGCTGTCACTTGCCAACAAAAAAATAACATAGACATGTTTAATCGACAACTGCCATTTATCAACTGATATTTACCAATTTTTATAATGTTACATCATCTGTCATCTATCAACTGGCATCTGCCAATTATTATAATTTTACATAATCTGTCTTCTAACAACTGCCAACTGAATTTTTAATTTAAAACCGTTGTCTATCAACTGGCATTTGCCAATTATTATAATTTTACATCACCTGGCATCAATTTACTATTATCTGTTAACTGTCATCTGCAAACTGTTATCGTCCATTTGCTACCTACCAACTGTCTGCTGTTGCAAACTTCCATCTATCATTGTAACCATTTTACATGATCTGTAATCTAATAACTGTTATCTGTTATCATAAATGGTATTTAACTGCCAATGTCAAAAGTTATCTGTCAAACTTTCAACTGATATCTGCCATTTTTAATCGAAAACGGCCATCTATTAATTATTAACTGCAATCTGTTATAATTTTACATCATCTGCAAACTGTTTTCTTGCATTTGCAACCTACAATCTGCCATCTGTAAACTGGTATCTACCACTGTAAAGATTTTACATCATCCATCATCTATTTACTATTAGCTGTTATCATAAACGGTCAATAACTATCAATTGTCATCTGCCATATGTCATATACTTGGAATAAAACACTTTCTTCATAAATAATTATAATTTGAGCTAGAAGAAAGTTATAGTGTTTTTATTCCAAGTTTATTAATTAAATATTCACGTCACTCAAGAACGAATTTCAATGCCACCTGTCAATTTTTTCAACTGTCATCTGCCATTTGTCATCGAAAACGGTCATCTATTAATTGCCAACTGGCATCTGTTATACTATTACATCGTTTGTCATCTATCAATTATCATCTGCACATTGCCAACTATCTGTTATCATATGTTATAATATCATCTGTTATAATTTCACAGCATCTGTTTTCTATCAATTATAATCTGCAAACTATTATTTGTCATATTTCAACACTCTTGTGTCATCGTAAACTGCCATCTGTTAACTGTAAACTATATTTTGTTATCTACCATGTATTATTTGGAACTTACATATTGGTGTATTCGTAATTTTTGAAATTTCCTTAAATGTATGGATATCTTTATTGTTATGTATTTGAAATTGATTTATTAATAGTTTATACATTTTTCATGATTATATGCCATACGTCATTTTATTTGATATTTTAGCTTTTATATCTTCTATCAGCTTTTACTTATCATCTGTCAAAAGCCATTTGTTATCTCTTATCATTCATATGTCAACTTCCATCTGTGATTTATTTATTAACCTATCATGAGTTAATAGTCATCTCTCAACTGTCTTAAGATGTTTCCTGTTATTATTTATTTGTTGTTTGATACATTTAACCATATATATTTTTTTCATATATACAATTACAATCCAACAAGTGCATTTGTGAAACGTCAATTATCTAATTTTGAAATCATTTATTACTGGCTGTTTATAAGTTCATATTTGTTTTTTGTCATTTAATAACATTTTTACTTCTGTTATCTGTTCTCCGTCATGTGTAATATATCAACTGTTAATGTTTATTTTTTAACTTTAATATCCTTTATTATTTATTATCTGATAGCTGTCAACTGCCATCTGTTACTTCTCATATGTTAAAAGTCATCTATCAACTGTTATCAGTTAACTGTCAACTGTCATCTGTTATTTGTCAACTGCCATCTATCATCTATAAGAATTTTTTAATATTCTTTACTGTTTGTTATCTAATAACTGTCAACTATCATCTGCTACTTCTTGTCAGCCAAACTTTATTTGTCAACTAGCATCTGTTAAGAGTTATCTGTCAACTGGCTACTATTATTTGTCAACTGTTATCTATTATTTGTCAGCTGACATCTGGAAACCATCTGTTTTCACAGTATGTCAACTGTTTATTGCTATCTGTCAACTGTCATCCGTCTATTGCCATCTGTGAACTGTCACCTGTCATTTGCTTTGCAAACAATCATAATATAACAACTGTCAACTATGGACTTCATTCTGTTATTTGTCATTTTACATAATATGTAATCTGTCCACTTATATCTGCCATTTGTTAACTGTACAGGAAGTAAGAACGAACTTCAAATTGGTGTCATTTTGTCATATGAAGTTTGGCAGTCGTGCTTGTTTCATGTTTATTATTTGCTATCCGTTCCATTTGTAGCGTGATAGCTTTTGTGTGTTGGGCACTGTAGTTTGATGTTTATTTTTCTCATTATCAACAGATGACAATCGAGCAACTTATCCAAGTGATAAAACGTTATTACGAAAACAGTGAAAGTTCCACGGCAACCATTCCTGAATTGCGTGTGACCCTCGAACGTAACGCTGCTCCAACTGAATCATCAGTTCGGACGTTGATCCGAAAGTTAGAGAACACGGGCTCTGTTGCAAATCTTAAATTGGTTCGCTGACGAACCCAACAACTGAATTTAAGTTCAATCAAGCTTGCGTACATAAATTGATTAACAAAAGAGTTGAAAGCTGCTGATCATGGAAAGATACATCGATTTGCTCAGTGGGACTTTTTGAAAATCATAAGAAAAATGCCGTCACTGTGAACAGCGACCGTTACAGAAACTTGCATTCTGATTAGTTTTTTTGCAGTTGTGGATGAAAATAACGACTTTTGGATTTTTACTTAAGTCTTTCCCTGTAGTTGAAATAGAGTTCCGCATTTATTACTATCGTTTTTGTATTGGCAAGAAATACGTTCATATCTCATCTCTGTTATAGTCTTCTGTACTTCGATTTATTCTCCTTTTTATTTAGTTTTGAGGATAATATTATCTCATCTTTGGATCTTCACTTTCTTTTTCTGCATAGAACTGCACAGAAATCAATTTACACGAAATATATACAATAAATTTTTTAAATAGTTAGCATCTTTTAGCATTAAAAAAGCTCTATTATTTAATATTTCATTAGAACTGTACAGCGTTTCCATTTTAAACTATTATTATTCAGTTTAGTTTATTAAATAAAAAGTAAATATATAGAATATTTACTTTAATTTTAATTAATTACCCGATAAATTTATGAAATTATTAAACATAACATTCATCGCAATAAAAAAATATACTAAAATAATAATTGATATCACTCGTTTATTAACAATAACAATTTAATTGATGCATCCCGGCGCATTCGCCATATTTACATGATTATTTTGGCTATATAAACATATTTCATTAGTTCCTAATGAAAATTTAGGCCATTATGTTTAATAACGTGCCATGTAGTTCTCTAATAACAATGGTAATGGGCTATTAGGGATACCTAAAAATATTATGCGAACACATATTTACACGAAGATAAAAGCTATTTAATCACTGCTGCAAACAACAGTAGTGGGCGCTCTTGGGATCTACTATAATTAACCTAGTTGTGTGATGCAGCCTAATCAAACATAATAGCGGGCACGAAAAGGGCTATCATGACCGAAAAGTACTACTTGTGTTAATTAGCCTGGAGAATGTGTTTAAAAAGATTAAAAGCGGGATGATAAAATAAGCTATTTATAAATTATAAATAGAATTGTTTTTAACATAAATATAGTAGTATATTAGTTTCTGCATTAAATAAAATTAAAAACAAGTTTTGAAAATATAGGCTAATAAATTATAGCCATCAAAATGTAAAGTGGTTTTTAACATGAATACCGCCGACTAATTGAACAACTATAAACTTTCAATTTAATTCAATAGGCACCGCTAATTGCGCAAAGTTTTATATGGCAGGGAACTAATCACTAGGAAATTTGGTGTAATTTATCCAGGATGGATGAAAATTAAAGTTCCCCTAGTTCGCGAAAGTAGAATTACACACATCCAAACCACTCCGCTGGCTTTTCTCAACTCGCAACTAATTTGTCGGCATTAAAATATTTCATAGTTAGCGAGTGCCGGATCGATTCGTCTGAATAATGTAAATGGGGGGTAGATGGGCAGACCTGGGCCCCCACCTAGCGTCGCTGCTAGTGGTAATTCGTATAATAACATTATGGCGCGATAATATAAATTGAATTCCGTGCGGCCCTAATGGGAAACACGAGACGAACCTAATCACTATTATTCGATTTAATTAAAATCAACCTGAAGCTTTCGGTGTAATTAATACGTGAGGAAATATCCAGCGGTTTGCGGGTAAATTTGAAACGATAATGTTGCGTTTTCACTTATAACACGATGTTCACGTCACAATTCGTTACATAATTTATCCATAAAATTATCATAATAATTCAATTTATATATTTACCAAATTAAAAGTTTATTTAATTATTCTATATCATAGATAAACACGTAGTAAAATATAGCCACCATCATCATTAAAAAAATTATTGAATAAAATAAGAGAACAAGAAATGTTTCCCAAAATAAATGACTAATAGTGATATCTGGTTCCTATTGTGATTGAAACTCCAGAAGTATTTAATATCACAAAGAAAACAGGTATAATGTTGTATCTGAAGGTATCTCCAGTAACAATGAAAACAGCTTCTTAAGCTATGTTAGAAAACGTTGGTTTGTGACCAGTGCCATACTACTAGTAACTAGATATAAAAACATATTATAATAAAGTGCATGATTTTTGTAACACTGTTTCTAAATTTTAAATAAGCCTTTTCAAATTCTAAAATGACAGGACTCATGTATTAGTCCTTGCAATACCTCTATACTTCAGCTTTATACAAGGCTACAGTCTATAAGAAGATTATATTAATAAAAAATATTGCTTGAAATTGAAAATATATGTCATACCTTATGGGCAAAAACAAATCATAGCACTATAAGAATAATGTTGAAGAATTGCTTTCTTATGAGAAATTGGTCACCTATTTCCTTCTAATCTAGGAGTAGTTTTATATAACCATGTGAAACATTTCTATCAATATTTACTTAAAATAAAGAAAGCATAAGGAGCAATTAGAATAAAAATTATTGACTGATTAAAAAAAATAATTTTATCTTGGTTAGAGAAACTTGATGTGATAATTTTAATTTTATTTATAAGCTTATTTGAAACGGTAGGAAATCAAAATCAAAAAATACACAAGACATCATGAGAATTAACAGAAAAAGGGCAGGAAACCCTAGTTCAACAACTAAAATCCAGGAAGCATTGTCATGCTCCCCAAATGAAAATCCCACACGCTTTTATAAACCATTTTGATCCACTCCCAAGAATAATCAAGTCTAACTGAACTACTAACAATAAAGAATAAATTAACGAAGATAGAGTAAAGTAAAATTTAGAAAAGGAAGTAGTGCACATGCAAGACTCACATTTAGACAATAAAGTAAACCATTAAAAACTCTTTCTGTATGACGCACAGTGGGCTATAGCATGTAAAACCCTGGTCAAAATATGAAAACGTGTAATAATATTTTTCAAAATGTTTCCTATATAGTTTTTAATGTCGCCAATTACGAATATTTGATATCAAAAATTCACAATTCTAAATAGCGGATCAAATATGGCGGTTCAAATATTCATAAACATGTACATAGATAGTATATGTTCATATTGTTCTTCCAAAATAGATACATTTTTTTTGGTTTTTTATTTCGAAATGCAGGAAATGATATAAAATAGACTCCGAAAACATATAGAGGTGGTGTATTTTCTAAAGTCGCAATCGCGTTCGACGCCACCTTGTTCCACTTTATCTTCGCTCTCATTATATCTGACCATATTTTTGTTTAAAGGTGGTATAAGTAATAATTCTGCCAAGTCCGGTGATAATGGTTTACTATCATCTGGTTTTTGAGGTTGCAATTGTATGAAATTCGGCATACTCCGAGTACAATTCAACAAACTGCTTCACAACACCAAGAATAATTTCTGAATTTCTCAATATGTTAGACCAGCTCGACATCGCGTGTAACAAAACATTGCTCATCGCTATAATGTTCTCATCGTTACTCAATATTTCTACAGTTTTTAAAGAAAAAACGTCAGTCGTTGTGCCAAATCTAGGTTTTGGCGTATACATATTCAAACTAAGACTTCGAGAAAATTGTTTCTGGATGACTACTTTACGGTTTGCATCCTACATGAAGCCAAGCTTTTTGAGTTGTTGCGCTGAAATTGTCAATATCCCATGATGCTGTATCTCTTATAGTTTTCTTTATATAACTATTTTTGGGCGTTGCAGCAGTGTCATTCAATGACATTGGTACTTCATGTCGCTCGTGCCGTGGTTTGCGAACAGCATCAAACCATTTCAAAGTAAATTGGCGACTGGAATGTCATTCCAGCACTAAATCCGTGTACACCACGAAACTATGAACTAGTACTCGGTTGGTAATTTTTAATTTTTATTTTGGCCAGAGTTTCACTTTTTTTGGCCCGCTAGGTATCTTACGGAAGTTTGTGTGAAAAAAAACTTCTCCGTGTTTGGGAACTGTATCTAAAAATCATTTGAGATTTTAAGCTTAAATTCTTCTCTTCTGGAAAATTTGAAAAGTCTTTCGAGTAATTTTACTTGCCGGATGTCGAATAAATCGTAGCGCTTTTTTTTGTTTTTAGATGTTTCTTTATAGATAAAAAAATTGAGAACACTAAACAACTTTAATTAGGAGTAAATTTTCACATATTACTTTGATAAAAATGTATAAGAAATAATTGTTGAACATTACAAAATTATTACTTTTTGTTGAATAGTCCAGTATCTTCAAGAAAATGCCGATAAAATAAGATTATTGTTCTATTTGCAAGAATTATGTGCCCTTTTATCAATTGTCAGTGAAACTAAATTTCCCTACATTTTTAAATAGTACAGCCACGTTTTTGGATTAAAAAAGACTCTAAAACAAAATTAGTGGCACGTGCCCCTCTAAGTTATATATTTCTTGTTTTTATCAATAATTTCGATATAAATATGTTTTGACATTTCCCGAGTCCAATTCTATAATGGCTGAATTAGACACAGGAATTTTTGTTTGTTTGCTGTATCTCAGATTTTGAACAGAAACTTCAGTTTTGTTCTTTATTAGAAGAGCTAAAAAAATTCTGATCAAAATTCATGCAGGGAAAGTAAATGTTTGCTCATATGTTGATTTAGATTGTATTAACTTCGGGAATTCATATATAAATATATTGAATCTATCATTTTAAACGGTTAGTTACACCCATTTAAAAAAAGAGAGTCTTAATACTTTGAATAATAATAGCACCGTAACACTTCCTGATTTACAATGTTACAACGATTGTCCTCTTTTCTCGAGAGATATTCTATTATCAATAAAAATCAATTTTGATTTGTGTCTAGAATTTCTATAATAAATGCACTTTATTTTCTACATTAAAATTTTACTAGCTCTTGTAAGTAATAATTGATGGGTGTTTTTTTGACTTAAGTAAAGTCTTCGACTGTGACTTCCTCGATCATCTGCTTTGAAAGCTGAAATCTTGCGGTAACGAAGGAAATCTGGCGAGTCTATTCATTATTATTATTTAGATATATCCATAATTGAATATTTAAGTATCTCTGGAAATCGTAGATTGAAAATCCTCCCAAAATTAATAAGGGTTCCATAAGGGTCAATTCTGGGACCAATTTTGTTTATCTTATACAACTAAAAATCTATTAATTATCTCTTAAATTACCAGTTAGCCATGTATACCAATGTTACCTATGTCATAATTAAAAATCAGGTAATAAACTCTTTATACACCAAAAAAAACAAGGGCAATCACTTCATTTCTGCCAGTCGATGGATTTTAATGTTAAATGATCATCTATATACCTATCTATGTCGGTCTATAACATATGGTCCGGTCAAATATGTCTTTTTTGACTAAGTTGTCTATTATATTTAATTAAACTTATGAGTTATGTTGATATCTACAATTGAGAATTTTTAATAATGTTATCGTTGAAACTTTTTCGAATTGAATGATTTCCGGGACGGTTCGTTAAAAATTTCTTTTAGTTGTATGTTTGTATGATTTGCATAAAGATATTACATTTCCTATCGTTCCTTAGGAAGTTTATATCAACGACTCCGAGTATAAAATTGTGTACTTTATACATTATATTTCGAATATATTAAACATGTTTAAAGTTGTATTTAATGCTATAAATAAACTGTTTTTTAATAATTTTCTAACTCTATTTCTACTCTAATACTATTAGAAATATATGCTTTGCCTAAACATTCACATTAATTTTAAATTTTATATTTAAAGCATGTTTAAATAACACCTAATTTTTAATTTTATTTAATAATTAGAATGTGTTAGCTAAATCAAACTTCGTTTGTGAATAATTTTTCTATTGATTTTCAATTTTCTGTTATTTTTTTCTATTTATATAATATATTTAAAATCCAGTTAAATTAATGCACTGATAATAATTTGGTCATTTTGGTGAATCATGGTATCTTTTTCTTTGTCGCCAGTCGGCGTAAGAAAGTAAAATGCATACATTTCTTTGCAATAGATTTGTTTTTATAACTTTGCATTTTCTAGAGGCACTGATATTGAATATTTGGATTTCAGCTGTTTATATTTGGCAGGAAAATTTTGTTGTATGTTAAATAATTTATATTATACTTCAAAATATAATATTATAACAATAAAGTTTATTGATATTGAATTGACGAGGCGGATACATGATGAACACTGCAACATGTTTCAACAATAAATGTGAAACCCTGTTAATACATGTGAAAACTGTGTTGTTTTATTTCAATGTTTCAATGTGTAAAATTTATGTTAATTCTGTGGAGAATCGGTAAAACCATCATTATTATCTTAATTTTATGTATACTGCTATATTTGA